>CAJDSM010031887.1:7561-23206 GCA_903981925.1 Ostrea lurida
ATGTTTAAAGCTTAAAAAAAACAAAAACAAAACAACAAACAAAAACCTAGAGAAAATTGACAGTGATCGCGTTTATGTCAACATTATCGACGTTATCACGCATAAGAATAGTATGTAGTTGTAATAAAGAAAACTGCATTTCGTAGTTAAGATTTTAAATTAATGGATGAATATTGAATCATTTTTGGAAACCGCCTTTCTTTCTTTATGTGAGAAATGTACGAGGACTACATGTATTACTAGTATTATATACGACCTAGGAATATATATGACATTACTTCATATAACTGGATTTGTATCCGTTTCTTTGTTTTTCCGACAGAGGAATGTAGGAACCAAATATGTATGAAGACTGGGATATTTGCCAAGATCGACGGACGAAGATTGTAACTCACCATATCCGGAGGAAAGGGAATGTTCAGAGAATTTTGTCCCCAGCGATGCGGAGTGTGTGGTAAGTGTTGAAGGCGGCGATTACATATCAATGTGTGTACCGGACTAGCATATGGACCCTATCTATCATCTTTTTTTACCCCCGCAAACAAAGTTTAGAGGGTATATAGGAATCACTCTGTTTGTATGTGCAGATTCGAGTCCGGGCCATATAACTTCTTTGTTCTTTGAGGTAGGCTACCATTTTTGGCACATGGGTGTATCACTACAAGATGATGTGTTGCATGACCTTTACCTTTCAGGTCAAAATTATAAGGTTTTAGCATGAATTCGTGTCCGGACCATAACTTCTTTTGTCTTTGTCATAGGCATCCTGTATTTGGCACATGGATGCATCACCATGATACAATGGTCGTGTACTCTGATTGTCCGTATGTGAGTGCAGAATAACTTCCTTTTTTTTGACGTAGGCATACCATATCTAGCATGTGGGTGTATCAATATGAGAAGAGTGTTCGCACACATTCATGACCTATATATGACCTTGACCTTTCACCTCAAGTCCTAACATGGATTATATTTGCAAGTGTGGTATATCACCAAAGAGAGACGTATCACCATGAGAGAATGTGTCATGTACATTAATGACCTCTGTATAATGGCCATATCTTCTTTGTTCGTGTTTCACTGACTCGAGTGAGCATAAAATATGTGGGTGGCGGGGGTATTCTTTGTGATTTTTACTCACAGTACATATATTTCTAGTTTGGTCCTGGATATTATCAACGTTTTTGGTCTCCAAATCAGAAGAAAATTCAAAACAAATTGTAAATAGTTTTTATAAAACGGAGGATTGGTCCAATAGAGTTTAGAAAGTATAATAAAATCTATATAAATGAATGTTCATTGTATATTGAAATATATATACATGAATGTTTATTGTATATTGAATATATATACATGAATGTTTATTGTATATTGAAATATATATACATGAATGTTTATTGTATAATGAAATCTATATACATGAATGTTTATTGTATATTGAAATATATATACATGAATGTTATTGTATATTGAAATCTTATACATGAATGTTTATTATGTCTCCCCCACTTTGGTGGGGAGATATATTGTTTTTGGCTTGTCCGTGTGTCCGTCACAAAGTTTGTCAGCGCAACTCCTCTGAAACTACTGATCCGATTTTAACAAAACTTTCACATGTAGCAAGGACATCATATGTAGTTGTGCATATTACCAGGGAATTTTTTTACCCCTAATTTTTTTTGTGTTATTTGCCCCTTCGAACTTAGAAATTTGCCTGAAATCCTCATAAATAACCTTGTCAGCGCAACTCCTCTAGAACTTACTGATCCGATTTTGACAAAAACTTCACATATAAAATGGCGAAGTAACAAAGTATTAAACGTAATCATAGTTAAAAAAACACATACAAAATCGAGTGTAGGCAACATGGACCTTCGACAAAACGGAAGGCAAGATCAGGTGCCATGGAGGAGTAAGCATCCTTGCTGACCGGTCACACCCGCCGTGAGTCCGTAGTCGAACAAAGTAAACGGGTTACCCGTCGTCAAATTGTATATTGAAATCTATATACATGAATGGAGAGTGTGAACAGAAATTATGGGGAAAATGGTAAGATGTTCGAATCACGCTCAAACCAACTTCTCTTCGATCTTCCTTGTATATAGCATATTCGACATATAAATTGCATTGACGGATTCGGCAAAAGCATGAAATCAAGATTATACATGTATATACATAGTGCATGTAGAGTCAAGTACGACACTGTCATTGGGAAAATGTTCAAATGGGTCACCATAAGTTGGTGTTGCTTACGAATGTAGTCTGTATTTAATTTTTGCATGATAATCGTTAGGCCTTAAACGCATTTGTTCTTCAATGTTCTTTTATCTTCACCCACACCGACAAGTAATAAGGAACTAAAAAAAAGTTTGAACTCCGTTTACTCCATGGCAACTAGCAAACAAAACAGGTTCTACAATTATACAACTTATATTTACATCTCTCATGCCTGATATTTGCGTGAAGGGAGAGGTGTCATTCAGACTGAAGGTTAGAAATATGTCAAGAGGAATGAATCCGTGTCCAAGTGGGGTGAACGACATTTAAATAATGAGGAGTTATTGTACCTTCATTTAGAACAATTATGCCAATCAAATGCAAACACAGCGAACTTTTGGGTGGAACCTATTTGTAATTATTGATTGCGTAGTATTTACTTAAACTTTTAGGAAGGGCGTGCTCTACAAAGTATTGTTTGTACATGTTTCAAAGTATCTTGTTAATGTCTACAAAGTATAATATTAATAAGGTTCTGGACATTTAATACGGGTCAATGGTGCTAAATTTATGCAATACAGAAAATAATTATTTAAAAAAAAAAACGAAGTTCACTACAGTTTAAGATGAACATGACTTACAAATTAAAAAAAATCTTTCTTTTCAGAAAAATTTCCATCCAGCCAGATTCTCTCTGTTTTGAGACGACGGAATAGAGTAACCGTGACGGAAGTGTTTTGGAGGGCACGTGCAATAGGATAGCGGGCGCACTTATTTTATCTCTGTCCAGTGTATGACTGTTGTGATCGACTGAATGATTTCTCTTGAAGCGTACACAATACATAAAAGCAACCACTGTTAAAGATATAATATAAAGCACTATTGATACACATTTATATAAGCTCTATACATGTACCAATGACAAATGCATTTGAATTTACCTAGCTATACCCTTTTATCATTTTGAATATATTCAAACAAACTTGGAAATTTCCTCCCAATTTCAGATCATTCAATTTTCATGAGTGTATGGTTTTAATGTCCATGATGGCGATCAATCACTTCGTACCCGGAAGTTCAAGGAAGCTCCACCCTCATGTTACTTATCAATATTAATAATTGAAAGTCGAGAAACTGTATTAATTTCCACTCAAAATGGTTTAATTCACTTAATTACCAGAGAAACATATATATGTTGCCACCATTTTAATGACTTCATACAATTATATATGTCAACATCTGAAAACCGCACTTTTTCGTTAAACAGAATAACAAATACATGTAGTTGTTAAAATGACAAATTGTTTAAAAACTGCTATTTTAAGAATATTTATTGTGTAATAAAATACTAGCATAGGAACTGTTACCCTTGACAACAATTTTCGTTTTATTTTCAATGAAAATATAAAAAAAATTCACTATCAATAATTTTTTTTTTATTTCATCCAGTGCATACAATTCCACAGAAAGACATATTTTCATCATGCGCAACGTTTAATTTGATAACGATTTTTCATGCCCCCGCATAAAGTGGTCGGGACATATAGTTTTACCCTTATCCGTCCTTTCCGCAATGAGCATTTTCCGGACTATTTTCTTAACAAGATTCCCCCAGACTCCTCTATCCCGTGCTGCTGGTTCCAGGTGTATTAAGTCTCTCCGCCCAGAGTTTCTAAGTATTCCTCGCTTACGCTTTATTTGGGGGGTTCCGGTCTTGTCTAGTGATGTTGGTCTCGGGCTTGCTCAATCTCCGGGGGGGGGGGGGGGCACTTACTATATACCGATAGATAGGGATATGCCGCTGGAATAGGTAGCCTTTTCCACTAGAGAATATATGACAAGGTATAGAAATTCAGCATGAAATATATGATAAGGTTAATGTTTACTCAATTAATTATATAATGGCCTTCTAATTTGATCCAGCTTTGGTAGTTCTTGTTTGTCATATGGAAAAGGTCACCATTTGAACAGAAAATTATATGAAAGGTATACAATTCTCAAATCTAAAAATATATGAAAAGGGTGGGGGTCTGCAATGTCAGCGGCACATCCCTACCCATAAAATTACGAAGTGGCCCCCCGGGCTCAATCTGCGCCTATCTATGTCCACTTTCTTTTTATTCATATCTGATATATTTAATATCATTACATCTAGCTTGGTGTTACCTTAGTTTTTGGTAGTGTGTATATTAATGATGCCATTATATCATTGGTGGTTTAGTATGCTTCTTATGATACAATTATATCATTAATGGTTATCGTGATACAGTTACATTATAAATGATTGACAGTGTGTTTATTATTGATGAGATTATATCCGCAATGATTGAGAGTATGCTTATATTTGATACAATTATATCGTCACTGGTCAAGTACTTTGATTGTTATGATACTGTTACATCATCAATTATGAAATGATATCATTAATGTTAAGCAGACTATATCAATGATACGCTTATATCATTAGTGGTTAATTTGTGTCCTAATCAATGATTTCATCATATCATTAGTGGCTGGCAGTGTCTAAATATGTATATATCCTGATATATCCATAGTAAACCATGATTAATGTGGCGAATCATCTCGCTAGAATCTATCTTCTAATAATTTTGGCTTATCTTCGTGCGCTTACTACGATCGGGCATATTATTATATGGTAAAGGTAAAGATTGATCACTGTTCGTAAGGGCATACCGCAATGTCATTTCACTTTTTTTTCTATCTCCAACATTGAAGACTTCCAATTACAGGAAACGCAAGTGATCATTCAATTCCTTCGGAATTATTTGATGGTGATGAAAATATAATTATACAGCAACCGACAATGTTTTTGAAGTATGTATATGTGAAGATGCATTGCATTTCAATGATTTGCTTTCTTCAAAGAGAGGTAACTCAGAATTCAGGTATTAATAATTGTGAAAATTAATTTTTCATCACCTGCTATCTTTTCCAAAACCCAGTAATATAGTCTGAATTTTAACTCACCAGAGTCGACGCGCAAGTGAGCTTTTTCGATCAAAATTTGTCTGTCGTCGTCGTTTGTTGTAAACTTTTCACATTTTCGACTTCTTCTCCAGAACCACTGGGCACTTCAACCAAACTTGGTACAATATCCTTGGGTGAAGGGATTCAAGTTGTCCAAAAGAAAGGACCGGGACCCTTCAAAGGGGAGATAATCACGAAATGCAAAAATAGGGTGGTGTCATTTAAAAAATATTCTTCTCAAGAACCACTGGGCTACGAAAGCTGAAATTTATTTGAAAGCTTCTTGATATAGTGGAGATCTCCTGTCAAATCATGACCCGGGGGGGGGGGGTACGATGGCCACAATAGGGGATCAAAGTGTTATATGTGAATATATAGTGAAAATCTGCTGATGAAGAACCACTGGGCCAGAAAAGCTGAAATTTTATATGAAACTTCCTTGCTATCGGGATATTCATGTTTGTGCAAATCCTGGAACCCCCGGGGGTACAAGAGGGGCCACAAAGGGCCTCAAAGTCTCACATTTGCATATATATGGAAAATCTTTAAAAATCTCTGAGGACCATGGGCCTTAAAAAAGCACTGGAAATTTATATGAAAGCTCCTGAATAGTGGAGATTCAAGTTTTGTTCAAATCCATGACCCTGGGTATCAATGGGTCACTGTAGGGGGTCAAGTTTTACATTTGCAATATATATGGAAACTGTCTTCTCGAAGAACCCATTGGACCAAACGAAACATTATTAACCTAAAAAGCTTCCTGATATAGAGAGATCCAAATTTGGATCATATTCATACTCCCGCGGTAGTGTGGCCCACAAAGGGGATCAAAGTCTTCGCCATAAAATGTTCTTCTTCCAGAACTGCTGGGTCCAGTTTTAAGGACTTGAAAAATCTTAAGTTTTTTCAAATCAACCACTCTGAGCCAAGGTTAACACTCGCCCTCGACCGATTCCGTGGCCACCATCGCCGGCTCCCCTTTGTTCTTTCTCAAGCCATCTACACCCCGGTCACCCCGTCGCACTTTATATTAAAATAAGTTTTTTAAAATATATATACAGATAACTGAACGTTGCGTGTACCCAGTCAGTTCACACAATGCCTTTCGTTATACATAAAATGTATAGATATTCTCCGTCCATCCTAATCTCTTGTATATGGCGCGAGTACTGTAACCAGTTCAGGTGATTCAGTATGTAAAAAGAAAATCCACTATGAGTTATAGATAATTATTTGACACATGTTGAGTTGTAATATAATATATGTCAGTCCGTGGAATAGATATCGTATACAGATTGTATATTAGATAAATATGGGCCGCCAAGAATAATGTTATAAAATACTTTTTTCTCTCTCTTACATCTTATATTATACAACTACAAGTATACTGTTGTACTAAACAAACAAGACCTAACCAAGGATGGGGGGTTGCAACAATGAAAGCACCTATTTCTCTTTAATTGATTGAACAATCTCCTTTAACACATCTCTATGCTCTCGACCCACACACATTTCTCTGAAAATCCTTCTCCGCAGGGCCAGTATGTGATTTACCTGTGAGATCCACTGCGAGGGTACTAGAATTATAAGTAGGCGTAAAAAGGGCATCAATTATAGAGAAATAAAACATATACAACCATGTCTCATATTAAGTGATACTAGGAGGGATAAATTCATAGAGCGATTGGAGAAGTATAATTACCGACGTTGAGTTATAATTAAATACAGATTGGAGAAATTTCAATTAGCAAATGTAATACCTATACAATCTCTATAATCTTGGAGTGTCATGTTACCCTCTGTTTTGAGCCAAACGGATGATTAATATGCAAGCTCTGTTATTATTGACTATATCTAATCTGACGAGTTCATGGTTTGGATATGTTATAAGTTATGAATTTCTATCTAAATGTAACGAGGACAATTGAATAAGTACTGATATATATAACAAGAACTTAATAAACATTTTGATATTTAATTCCTACTCTTACTATAGATGTGTTTCTCAACATCGGAGCATGTATTTGAGTATTTGAGACATTTTGATATTAACTATTATATTTGAACTGACCCGACGTTTTATCTGGAGTCACTCGTTACTATTATTTCATGCGGTCAATGTCATTCATCCTAGTCTATGATATTTGAAAGTGACTCTACGCCATTACTGAGCTGGATCCTCTACTGTTATGGTGTGAGGCATTTACTAATTATATTCTTGTTATTATTTTAAATACTTCGATTATCTCTTATATCCGTCCTGTGAGTATATTGGGGTAGGCGGGCTACTATCCTTAATAACATTTTGAGGTCAGTTTTATGTACATCAGTATACTTGCTTGAAATTCCTCTCTTTACTGTTTATTTTCATGCTAGAGCACCTCTCACTAATTTGGAAAGATATTTGAATTACCCTCACAAAATATCTGAATACTTATTAATTATTATCTTGTCTCGTGACGACTAATATTACTTTATGGCATCTCTTGGATATCTATGCCTATATATCTCGATCCATGCTAGAAATGTCCTCTCAAACCATAATGTCCTCTGTCTTCACTATGCTCTCCAGATTTTGGGCAAATACCCTACTGTCTCTCAAATTAGTGAAGAGTGATTTCATATTATCACTTCCAAATGTTCCTTAGTATACTTAATTTGTCACAAAGGATGATAGGTATGCGCACATATGTGCTGATTTGTGAGAACTCAGGATTAGTTCTGTGTTCTTAAATATGGATTTGCAATTGGATCTCAACTTCATGTTTCTCTCTCTACGGTGGATTGATTCTATACTATCCTATCATCTTATAGGTCAAGAGATTTCTCGAGTGGATGCTTATCATTGTTATACATTGGGACCTCAGCTACTTGTGACACTATTTACCATTAAACTTAATACTGTTATCGTATTCTCAATATGAGAGATACTTCGACCGAGTCCCATAGTGTGCACTTTTACTATAACCATCTTACTCTAAAAAGGATGACTCAAATGGAGTATATACAATGATTGAGTTCTTATCATTGCTTATCTCTCTATAATTAGAAAACATATTCTCTCGTTGATATTCATAGTGAGATTAAAGATGCACTTTGATATATAATGACAAGCATAAATACTGCAACGAATCGGTGCATATAGGAGAACTAACTTCGATAAGTGGTTGATATAGGGGAAGCCTCTGTGAGTCTCATCAGTAATAGGTATGCGCAGCGTCTATTATTATGTGAAGTATATTTCGAGGTGTTTATAGTAGTGCCAGTGAATCACGAGGAATATCACATTTCTCTATGACGAGTAAATAAGTTTATCTCAAGATAGGTGATATATTGACGCGCATGAGTGAAGTGCACAGGGATGATCAAGCATCGTCGTATATATGAGAACTTTCATGTGTTTTTAAGGTGAGGCGCAGTATCACAGATTAATTCGAGCGAGTGCTCATATAGAGAACTTCAGTGGGGAACTATATATTGCCAACTATGAGGTTATTACGGTAGGGATATCGCATCTCTATAGGAGAAGGCATTATCACTTAGTTCGCTGTTTATAGGGGCCCATATGATACGGAAGTATCGTCAAGCTATTGACTTTATAGATGATAAACTTTACAGTGATTAGGTGAAGATAGGCCTCATGGAACTCTCATCAAGGTATATAGGGATATCATTCTGAGGTTAAGAAATTCAATTTGGTGTATAGGCCAAGCGTTAATTGATTCAGATAGGGAGGTAAATCATACATTCTGACTATTATTTATATGAATAGGAGAGACGGATATATAGTGATCGTATTGGATTATAGAGAGAGGCCAGTTATTTACAAGGGAATATTTATCACATAATAGAATCTCTATAGAGAGAGCGTGTCATATGGTTTATTGACTATATGATTAGGCGTCAGTATCACATGAGATTATCCACATGCGTCTAGTAGAGACTTTCAGGTGGAAATATTACTCAGACTATTAACTAAGTGTTAATAGAGAGGGTATCAGATACTTGTCATCCTATTATATTGATGTTATAAACATTCATTGTGGTAGTAGAGGTCCAAGTTATTCATAGAATCATTCATAAGTGTCTATTATAGGTGAACGTGGCAGTGATAATTATTGACTTAATATGATGGGCAGTTTATTAGAGAGGAATCACATTCTCTATAGAGAACTTCGGTTGTTAATTATATGGTCTCCAGAGTACTCAACAGATATCGGTATTCATTCTATAAATAAGAGGAGGAGACTTGCAAGTGGAATATTGACTTACCAGTATTATTGATATATTAATTAGTAGGCGTCTCTAAATTAGAGTATGACTAACTTCATTGTATAGAGTATTAGAGGGGCCAGAATTGGACTATAGTTATATTATATGACAGAGGTATCACAATCATAATCTATATTATGTATGAACTAATCCATTGTTTATAGATAGTCAGGGTTAATCACAGAAGATGAGTGCACATCTGCGGTATAGAGAAACTTCAATTGATCTGTTTATATGTATGAGTGTGCCTCAAAGAAGATAGTCGGACAGATAAAATTAATTCGAATCCTCTATAGTAGAGAACTATCTAGATTAGTGGAATTATAAGGCCTTGAGTATTACAGAACTTATCTACAATTTCTCTTTATAAGAGTACTGATGACATTGTTTATAGGGGAATGAATTCAGACTCTATCATAATATCGCATCTCTGTATAGTGAGAGAGAGCGTATCATGGTGTAATTAGTCTTAGCTTCTGATTATCAGCTCAGATAATCATATGGTATTATAGAGAACTTGCAGGTGTTAATATATTATGGACGGCCAGTATCACAGAATCACTAATCTTCAGTTAGAGAACTTCAGTGTGATTAAAAGAGGGAATATATTGACCGTATATAGGAGCCAGGTATTACAAGATATATATCGTATACTCTGTTAGAGGTAAACTTCAGTATGTTTATTATGTGCCAGTAGTTTACAGAGATCGCATCTCGTAAAAGGATAAATTACGGTTACAGTGGTTATGTATAGGATATGGGTCAGTTATCACAGATATCACATCTCTATAGGACTTTCGGGAGTAGTTATAATTTGACGCGGCCAGTATTCATATAAGGCGTCTAGTTAGAGAACTTCATTGTTTATAGGGCCGGGAGTAATTCATTGACATATAGTTACATTAGCGACATCCGATCTATAGAGAACTTCAGTGTTTTAATAGGGTCAGTATCACAGGATATCAGTGTCTCTAGTAAAGCGAAGTAATAAGCTTTCCTTTTTTAATATTCAGGTATTGTCAGGAGATTATCACAGATATCATTCGGTTGATTAATAGAGTTGAAACTAGTTTCTATAGTGAGGATATAGGGAGTGGCCAATGTAAGCTTAAAAACAAACAAAAACAAAACAACAAACAAAAAACCTAGAGAAAATTGACAGTGATCGCGTTTATGTCAACATTATCGACGTTATCACGCATAAGAATAGTATGTAGTGTAATAAAGAAAAACTGCATTTCGTAGTTAAGATTTTAAATTTAATGGATGAATATTGAATCATTTTTGGAAACCGCCTTTCTTTCTTTATGTGAGAAATGTACGAGGACTACATGTATTACTAGTATTATATACGACCTAGGAATATATATGACATTACTTCATATAACTGGATTTGTATCCGTTTCTTTGTTTTTCCGACAGAGGAATGTAGGAACCAAAATATGTATGAAGACTGGGATATTTGCCAAGATCTGACGGACGAAGATTGTAACTCACCATATCCGGAGGAAAGGGATATGTTCAGAGAATTTTGTCCCCAGCGATGCGGAGTGTGTGGTAAGTGTTGAAGGCGGCGATTACATATCAATGTGTGTACCAGGACTAGCATATGGACCCTTATCTATCATCTTTTTTTACCCCCGCAAACAAAGTTTAGAGGGTATATAGGAATCACTCTGTTTGTATGTGCAGATTCGAGTCCGGGCCATATAACTTCTTTGTTCTTTGAGGTAGGCTTACCATATTTGGCACATGGGTGTATCACTACAAGATGATGTGTTGCATGACCTTTACCTTCAGGTCAAAATTATAAGGTTTTAGCATGAATTCGTGTCCGGACCATAACTTCTTTGTTCTTTGTCATAGGCATCCTGTATTTGGCACATGGATGCATCACCATGATACAATGGTCGTGTACTCTGATTGTCCGTATGTGAGTGCAGAATAACTTCCTTTTTTTTGACGTAGGCATACCATATCTAGCATGTGGGTGTATCAATATGAGAAGAGTGTCGCACACATTCATGACCTATATATGACCTTGACCTTTCACCTCAAGTTTCCTAACATGGATTATATTTGGCAAGTGGGTATATCACCAAGAGAAGACGTATCACCATGAGAGAATGTGTCATGTACATTAATGACCTCTGTATAATGGCCATATCTTCTTTGTTCGTGTTTCACTGACTCGAGTGAGCATAAAAATATGTGGGTGGCGGGGGTATCCTTTGTGATTTTTACTCACAGTACATATATTTCTAGTTTGGTCCTGGATATTATCAACGTTTTTGGTCTCCAAATCAGAAGAAAATTCAAAACAAATTGTAAATAGTTTTTATAAAACGGAGGATTGGTCCAATAGAGTTTAGAAAGTATAATAAAATCTATATAAATGAATGTTCCCAGTTACATACTTCAAAACATTGTCGGTTGCTGTATAATTATATTTTCATCACCATCAAATAATTCCGAAGGAATTGAATGATCACTTTGCGTTTCCTGTAATTGGAAGTCTTCAATGTTGGAGATAGAAAAAAAAGTGAAATGTTACATTGCGTATGCCCTTACGAACAGTGATCAATCTTTACCTTTACCACCTTTATAAATTGCCCGAGTTCAGTAAGCGCACGATAGATAAGCCAAAATTATTAGAAGTAGATTTTCTAGCGAGATGATTCATTGCCACATTAATCATGGTTTACATGGATATATCAGGTATATAACATTTAAGCACACTGCCAGCCACTAATGATATGATGAAATCATTGATTAGGACACAAATTAACCACTAATGATATAAGCGTATCATTGATATAGTCTGCTAACATTAATGATATC
This sequence comes from Ostrea lurida, assembly GCA_903981925.1. Classification (NCBI taxonomy): domain Eukaryota; kingdom Metazoa; phylum Mollusca; class Bivalvia; order Ostreida; family Ostreidae; genus Ostrea; species Ostrea lurida. The sequence goes on from CAJDSM010031887.1 coordinate 19,880, forward strand.
ATTTCATAATTGATGATAGTATAACAAGTATCATAACAATCAAAGTACTTGACCAGTGACGATATAATTGTATCAAATATAAGCATACTCTCATCATTGGGATTTATTCATCATCAATAATAAACACACTGTCAATCATTTATAATGTAACTGTATCACGATAACCATTAATGATATAATTGTATCATAAGAAGCATACTACAACACCAATGATATAATGGCATCATTAATATACACACTACCAAAAACTAAGGTAACACCAAGCTAGATGTAATGATATTAAATATATCAGATATGAATAAAAAGAAAGTGGACATAGATAGGCGCAGATTGAGCCCGGGGGGCACTTCGTAATTTTATGGGTAGGGATGTGCCGCTGACATTGCAGACCCCCACCCTTTTCATATATTTTTAGATTTGAGAATTGTATACCTTTTCATATAATTTTCTGTTCAAATTGTGACCTTTTCCCATATGACAAACAAGAACTACCAAAGCTGGATCAAATTAGAAGGCCATTATATAATTAATTGAGTAAACATTAACCTTATCATATATTTCATGCTGATTTCTATACCTTGTCATATATTCTCTAGTGGAAAAAGGCTACCTATTCCAGCGGCATATCCCTATCTATCGGTATATAGTAAGTGCCCCCCCCCCCCCCCGGGAGATTGAGCAAGCCCGAGACCAACATCACTAGACAAGACCGGAACCCCCCAAATAAAGCGTAAGCGAGGAATACTTAGAAACTCTGGGCGGAGAGACTTAATACACCTGGAACCAGCAGCACGGGATAGAGGAGTCTGGGGGAATTCTGTTAAGAAAATAGTCCGGAAAACTGCTCATTGCGGAAAGGACGGATAAGGGTAAAACTATATGTCCCGACCACTTTATGGCGGGGCATGAAAAATCGTTATCAAATTAAACGTTGCGCATGATGAAAATATGGCTTTCTGTGGAATGTATGCACGGATGAAATAAAAAAAAAATTATTGATGTGAATTTTTTATATTTTCATTGAAAATAAAACGAAAATTGTTGTCAAGGGTAACAGTTCCTATGCTAGTATTCTATTACACAATAAATATTCTTTAATAGCAGTTTTTAAACAATTTTTCATTTTAACAACTACATGTATTTGTTATTCTGTTAACGAAAAAGTGCGGTTTTCAGATGTTGACATATATAATTGTATGAAGTCATTAAAATGGTGGCAACATATATATGTTTCTCTGGTAATTAAGTGAATTAAACCATTTTGAGTGGAAATTAATACAGTTTCTCGACTTTCAATTATTAATATTGATAAGTAACATGAGGGTGGAGCTTCCTTGAACTTCCGGGTACGAAGTGATTGATCGCCATCATGGAAACATTAAACCACCTACACTCATGAAAATTGAATGATCTGAAATTGGGAGGAAATTTCCAAGTTTTGTTTGATATATTTCAAAATGATAAAAGGGTATAGTAGGTAAATTCAAATGCATTTGTCATTGGTACATGTATAGAGCTTATATAAATGTGTATCAATAGTGCTTTATATTATATCTTTTACAGTGTTGCTTTTATGTATTGTGTACGCTTCAAGAGAAATCATTCAGTCGATCACAACAGCTTACACTGGACAGAGATAAAATTAAGTGCGCCCGCTATCCTATTGCACGTGCCTCCCAAAACCACTTCCGTCACGGTACTCTATTCCGTCGTCTCAAAACAGAGAGAATCTGGCTGGATGGAAATTTTTCTGAAAAGAAAGATTTTTTTTAATTTGTAAGTCATGTTCATCTTAAACTGTAGTGAACTTCGTTTTTTTTTTTTAAATAATTATTTTCTGTATTGCATAAATTTAGCACCATTGACCCGTATTAAATGTCCAGAACCTTATTAATATTATACTTTGTAGACATTAACAAGATACTTTGAAACATGTACAAACAATACTTTGTAGAGCACGCCCTTCCTAAAAGTTTAAGTAAATACTACGCAATCAATATTACAAAATAGGTTCCACCCAAAAGTTCGCTGTGTTTGCATTTGATTGGCAATTGTTCTAAATGAAGGTACAATAACTCCTCATTATTTAAATGTCGTTCACCCACTTGGACACGCGAGTTCCCTCTTGACATATTTCTAACCTTCAGTCTGAATGACCACCTCTCCCTTCACGCAAATATCAGGCCATGAGAGATGTAAATATAAGTTGTATAATTGTAGAACCTGTTTTGGTTGCTAGTTGCCATGGAGTAAACGGAGTTCAAACTTTTTTTTAGTCCTTATTACTTGTCGGTGTGGTGAAGATAAAGAACATTGAAGAACAAATGCGTTTAAGCCTAACGATTATCATGCAAAAATTAAATACAGACTACATTCGTAAGCAACACCAACTTATGGTGACCCATTTGAACATTTTTCCCAATGACAGTGTCGTACTTGACTCTACATGCACTATGTATATACATGTATAATCTTGATTTCATGCTTTTGCCGAATCCGTCAATGCAATTTATATGTCGACATATGCTATACAAGGAAGATCGAGAGAAGTTGGTTTGAGCGTGATTCGAACATCTTACCATTTCCCCATAATTTCTGTTCACACTCTCCATTCATGTATATAGATTTCAATATACAATTTGACGACGGGTAACCCCGTTTACTTTGTTCGACTACGGACTCACGGCGGGTGTGACCGGTCAGCAAGGATGCTTACTCCTCCATGGCACCTGATCTTGCCTTCGCTTTTGTCGAAGGTCCATGTTGCCTACACTCGATTTTGTATGTGTGTTTTTTAACTATGATTACGTTTAATACTTTGTTACTTCGCCATTTTATATGTGAAGTTTTGTCAAAATCGGATCAGTAGTTCTAGAGGAGTTGCGCTGACAAGGTTATTTATGAGGATTTCAGGCAAATTTCAAGTTCGAAGGGCATAACTCACACAAAATTAGGGGATCAAAAATTCCCTGGTAATATGCACAACTACATATGATGTCCTTGCTACATGTGAAGTTTTGTTAAAATCGGATCAGTAGTTTCAGAGGAGTTGCGCTGACAAACTTTGTGACGGACACACGGACAAGCCAAAAACAATATATCTCCCCACCAAAGTGGGGGAGACATAATAAACATTCATGTATATAGATTTCAATATACATAAACATTCATGTATATATATTTCAATATACAATAAAACATTCATGTATATAGATTTCATTATACAATAAACATTCATGTATATATATTTCAATATACAATAAACATTCATGTATATATATTTCAATATACAATAAACATTCATGTATATATATTTCAATAACCAAT
>CAJDSM010031887.1:23288-35279 GCA_903981925.1 Ostrea lurida
ATATACATGAATGTTTATTGTATATTGAAATCTATATACATGAATGTTGTTTATTGTAATTAAATCTTATAGTACATGAAGTTTTATTATGTCTCCCCCCACTTTGGTGGGAGATATATTTTTTTGGCTGTCCGTGTGTCCGTCACAAAGTTTGTCACGCAACTCTCTGAAACTACTGATCCGATTTATAAACTTCACAGTACGCAAGGACATCATATGTATTTGCATATTACCAGGGAATTTTTGATCCCCTAATTTTGTGTGAGTTATGCCCTTCGAACTTAGAAATTTGCCTGAAATCCTCATAAATAACCTTGTCAGCGCAACTCCTCTAGAACTACTGATCCGATTTGAAAAACTTCACATTAAAAATGGCGAAGTAACAAAGTATTAAACGTAATCATATTTAAAAAACACATACAAAATCGAGTGTAGGCAACATGGCTTCGACAAAAGCGAAGGCAAGATCAGGTGCCATGGAGGAGTAAGCATCCTATGCTGACCGGTCACACCGCCGTGAGTCCGTAGTCGAAACAAAGTAAACGGGGTTACCCGTCGTCAAATTGTATATTGAAATCTATATACATGAATGGAGAGTGTGAACAGAAATTATGGGGAAATGGTAAGATGTTCGAATCACGCTCAAACCAACTTCTCTTCGATCTTCCTTGTATAGCATATGTCGACATATAAATTGCATTGACGGATTCGGCAAAAGCATGAAATCAAGATTATACATGTATATACATAGTGCATGTAGAGTCAAGTACGACACTGTCATTGGGAAAATGTTCAAATGGGTCACCATAAGTTGGTGTTGCTTACGAATGTAGTCTGTATTTAATTTTTGCATGATAATCGTTAGGCCTTAAACGCATTTGTTCTTCAATGTTCTTTATCTTCACCCACACCGACAAGTAATAAGGAACTAAAAAAAAGTTTGAACTCCGTTTACTCCATGGCAACTAGCAAACAAAACAGGTTCTACAATTATACAACTTATATTTACATCTCTCATGGCCCTGATATTTGCGTGAAGGGAGAGGTGGTCATTCAGACTGAAGGTTAGAAATATGTCAAGAGGGAACTCGCGTGTCCAAGTGGGTGAACGACATTTAAATAATGAGGAGTTATTTGTACCTTCATTTAGAACAAGTATGCCAATCAAATGCAAACACAGCGAACTTTTGGGTGGAACCTATTTTGTAATTATTGATTGCGTAGTATTTACTTAAACTTTTAGGAAGGGCGTGCTCTACAAAGTATTGTTTGTACATGTTTCAAAGTATCTTGTTAATGTCTACAAAGTATAATATTAATAAGGTTCTGGACATTTAATACGGGTCAATGGTGCTAAATTTATGCAATACAGAAAATAATTATTTAAAAAAAAAAACGAAGTTCACTACAGTTTAAGATGAACATGACTTACAAAATTAAAAAAAATCTTTCTTTTCAGAAAAATTTCCATCCAGCCAGATTCTCTCTGTTTTGAGACGACGGAATAGAGTACCGTGACGGAAGTGGTTTTGGGAGGCACGTGCAATAGGATAGCGGGCGCACTTAATTTTATCTCTGTCCAGTGTATGACTGTTGTGATCGACTGAATGCATTTCTCTTGAAGCGTACACAATACATAAAAGCAACCACTGTTAAAGATATAATATAAAGCACTATTGATACACATTTATATAAGCTCTATACATGTACCAATGACAAATGCATTTGGAATTTACCTAGCTATACCCTTTTATCATTTTGAAATATATCAAACAAACTTGGAAATTTCCTCCCAATTTCAGATCATTCAATTTTCATGAGTGTAGGTGGTTTAATGTTTCCATGATGGCGATCAATCACTTCGTACCCGGAAGTTCAAGGAAGCTCCACCCTCATGTTACTTATCAATATTAATAATTGAAAGTCGAGAAACTGTATTAATTTCCACTCAAAATGGTTTAATTCACTTAATTACCAGAGAAAACATATATATGTTGCCACCATTTTAATGACTTCATACAATTATATATGTCAACATCTGAAAACCGCACTTTTTCGTTAAACAGAATAACAAATACATGTAGTTGTTAAAATGACAAATTGTTTAAAAACTGCTATTTTAAGAATATTTATTGTGTAATAGAAATACTAGCATAGGAACTGTTACCCTTGACAACAATTTTCGTTTTATTTTCAATGAAAATATAAAAAAAAAATTCACTATCAATAATTTTTTTTTTATTTCATCCAGTGCATACAATTCCACAGAAAGACATATTTTCATCATGCGCAACGTTTAATTTGATAACGATTTTTCATGCCCCCGCCATAAAGTGGTCGGGACATATAGTTTTACCCTTATCCGTCCTTCCGCAATGAGCAGTTTTCCGGACTATTTTCTTAACAAGATTCCCCCAGACTCCTCTATCCCGTGCTGCTGGTTCCAGGTGTATTAAGTCTCTCCGCCCAGAGTTTCTAAGTATTCCTCGCTTACGCTTTATTTGGGGGGTTCCGGTCTTGTCTAGTGATGTTGGTCTCGGGCTTGCTCAATCTCCCGGGGGGGGGGGGGGGGCAATTAATATATTCCGAAAAAATGGGAAATGCCCCGGGAAAAGGGGGCCTTTTTCCACTAGAGAATATATGACAAGGTATAGAAATCAGCATGAAATATATGATAAGGTTAATGTTTACTCAATTAATTATATGAATGGCCTTCTAATTTGATCCAGCTTTGGTAGTTCTTGTTTGTCATATGGGAAAAGGTCACCATTTGAACAGAAAATTATATGAAAAGGTATACAATTCTCAAATCTAAAATATATGAAAAGGGTGGGGGTCTGCAATGTCAGCGGCACATCCCTACCCATAAAATTACGAAGTGGCCCCCCGGGCTCAATCTGCGCCCTATCTATGTCCACTTTCTTTTTATTCATATCTGATATATTTAATATCATTACATCTAGCTTGGTGTTACCTTAGTTTTTGGTAGTGTGTATATTAATGATGCCATTATATCATTGGTGGTTGTAGTATGCTTCTTATGATACAATTATATCATTAATGGTTATCGTGATACAGTTACATTATAAATGATTGACAGTGTGTTTATTATTGATGAGATTATATCCGCAATGATTGAGAGTATGCTTATATTTGATACAATTATATCGTCACTGGTCAAGTACTTTGATTGTTATGATACTGTTACATCATCAATTATGAAATGATATCATTAATGTTAAGCAGACTATATCAATGATACGCTTATATCATTAGTGGTTAATTTGTGTCCTAATCAATGATTTCATCATATCATTAGTGGCTGGCAGTGTGCTATAAATGTTATATACCTGATATATCCATAGTAAACCATGATTAATGTGGCAATGAATCATCTCGCTAGAAAATCTACTTCTAATAATTTTGGCTTATCTATCGTGCGCTTACTGAACTCGGGCAATTTATAAAGGTGGTAAAGGTAAAGATTGATCACTGTTCGTAAGGGCATACGCAATGTACATTTCACTTTTTTTTCTATCTCCAACATTGAAGACTTCCAATTACAGGAAACGCAAAGTGATCATTCAATTCCTTCGGAATTATTTGATGGTGATGAAAATATAATTATACAGCAACCGACAATGTTTTTGAAGTATGTATATGTGAAGATGCATTGCATTTCAATGATTTGCTTTCTTCAAAGAGAGGTAACTCAGAATTCAGGTATTAATAATTGTGAAAATTAATTTTTCATCACCTGCTATCTTTTCCAAAACCCAGGTAATATAGTCTGATATTTAACTCACCAGAGTCGACGGCTCAAGTGAGCTTTTCTGATCAAAATTTGTCTGTCGTCGTCGTTGTTGTAAACTTTTCACATTTTCGACTTCTTCTCCAGAACCACTGGGCCAAATTCAACCAAACTTGGTACAATCATCCTTGGGTGAAGGGGATTCAAGTTTGTCCAAAAGAAAGGACCGGGACCCCTTCAAAGGGGAGATAATCACGAAATGCAAAAATAGGGTGGTGTCATTTAAAAATATTCTTCTCAAGAACCACTGGGCTACGAAAGCTGAAATTTATTTGAAAGCTGCGGGATATGGTGTAGATTCAAAAATGTTCAAATCATGACCGGGGGGGGGGGGGTACGATGGGGCCACAATAGGGGATCAAAGTGTTATATGTGAATATATAGTGAAAATCTGCTGATGAAGAACCACTGGGCCAGAAAAGCTGAAATTTATATGAAAACTTCCTGCTATAGTGGATATTCAAGTTTGTGCAAATCCTGACCCCCGGGGGTACAGAGGGGCCACAATAGGGGCTCAAAGTCTCACATTTGAATATATATGGAAAATCTTCTAAAAAATCTTCTGAAGGACCACTGGGCTAAAAAAGCTGAAATTTATATGAAAGCTTCCTGATATAGTGGAGATTCAAGTTTGTTCAAATCATGACCCCCGTGGGTACAATGGGGTCACTGTAGGGGATCAAAGTTTTACATTTGAATATATATGGAAACTGTCTTCTCGAGAACCATTGGACCAAACGAAACATATTTACCTAAAAAGCTTCCTGATATAGAGTAGATCCAAATTTGATCATATCATACCTCCCGCGGGTAGTGTGGCCCCACAATAGGGGATCAAAGTTTTGCATAAAATGTTCTTCTCCAGAACTGCTGGGTCAGTTTTAAGGAAACTTGAAAAATCTTAAGTTTTTCAAATCACCACTGCTGAGCCAAGGTCACTCAGGTGAGCGATGTGGCCACATGGGCCTCTTGTTTTTTCAAAGAATATCTAAGGGTACCCGTGATTTTATATTAAAAATAGTTTTTAAAATATATATACAGATAACGAACGTTGCGTGTGACCCAGTCAGTTCACACAATGCTTTCGTAGTAATCCTCCACTCTTCCTTTTATCCATACTGTCCAGTTCGGTTTATAAAGAATCCTATGTATGAATTTTGATGTTTATACTGCGTGTGGATTGATATGTAATTTATAACGTGTCGATCTGTTTCTAAGTATGAACATGCCATTGGTTGCTTCTTCATTTTCCGAAAATTTGAAATCGGAGGGAGGGAGGCTATAGGGGTAGGATACAACATGTTTTAGTGATAGGAGGGATATTCATTGGGTGGACACGTTGTTTTAAACATGGGGAGAACACATCAATTTGGTTTTTACCACGGAGAATATGTATTGCTATCCTCAGAGGTTGGATTTAGAACGTTTCTAGTGGTAGGGAGGTATACTGTTTTCAACTACAGGGATGTCACATTGTTTTCAACCATCTAGATTGATTGATTTAATGTTTTACGCCGTTTTGGCAATATTTCAGCCATTTCACGCGGTCAACCATCTAGAGGGTATAATATTGTTTTTATTTTAGCGATAGGGAGGGCATATTAAAGACATTGGCGGCGTTTTTGACATATTCTCTGAAATTATTTTTTCATCACCTCGACATGGAAATATCCTACAAATAATTAATATTTTTCGAAAATAGGTTTTAATTTATATTGAAGTAAAATTAACATTTTTTATGGCAACCTCAGTGGTTTAATCACCGAACTAGTATTGCAAGGGTCCTGGGTTTGAAACTGGATTTTTTGTTTTCCAAAGGGTTATCTCTACTTCTTCACTGTTTTATACAACTAATTGTGATATGGAGGAGCTTAGTTTGCATGCCTACTTGACACAACCATGAACTATACGTGAAATGTCTCGAAACGTCCCATGTGTCTTTAACTAAAGGAGGGAATGTTGATCATTGCTATAGAAAGATTTCTAATAATAGGGATAAATATTGATTATAGGTATCGAGAGAGAATATTGACTATAGGATAAGGGAGGAATATTGACTGTATAGGAGGGTATATTGAGTATAGGTTGGGAGGGATATTGACTAGTAGTTATGAAGGAGGGAATGATGACCGTGATAGGGAGGTATATTGAGTATAGGTATATGGAGGTAATATTGACAGTAGTTATAGGAGGGAAGTATTGACGCGTATAGGGGGGATATTGACTAATAGTTATACGGGAGGGAAGTGACTATAGTTAGGGAGGGGAATATTGACTATAGTTTATGGCGAGCGGAGAATATTGAGCTATATTTATAGAGAGGGAATATTGACTATGGTATAGAGAGGGAATATTGACTATAGTTTAAAGATGGGAATATTCGACTAAGTTATAGGGAGGGAATAATTGACTATCGTTAGAGAGGAATATGCTATAGTCTATAAACGAGGGAAATATGACTATAGTTTATTAGGTAGGAATATTGACTATAGTTATAGCAGAGGGAATATTGACCTAAGGTATTTGAGCGTATAGTTGATAATGAGGGAATATGACTATAGTTAAGGAGGAATATTGATTAGTATAGTAGGCGAAATTACTATAGTTATAGGAGGAATGATATGTAGAGATATTGACTATAGATAGAGGGAATATTGACTATATTTAAGAGAGGATTTGATATAGGTTAGAGAGGGAAATATTGATATAGTTTAATGGAGGGAATATCTGACTATAGTTTATGGGAGGGAATATGACTATAGTATATAGAGAGGGAATATTGACGGTATGTTAAGAGGGTATAATTTGGGAGGGATTTGATATGTTATAGGAGAGGAATATCTGACTCATAGTTAGAATAGGCAGGGAATTATTGGTAGATATAGTAGAGGGTATGACTATAAGTATAGGAGGGAATATTGAATAGTTATAATAGGAGGGAATATTACTATAGTATTAGAAGGAGGCTAATATGCAGTATACGGAGGAGTATTGTATTAAAGAGGATATTGAAGTGTATAGAGGAGGGAATATGACTATATTATAGGGAGGGAAATATGACTAGCCAGTATAGGAGGGGATATTGACTATTAGTGTAAGGGACGGAATATAGCTGGGAGGTAATGATATAGTAAGGGAGGGAATATTGACATATTATAGGAAGATTAAAGTATAGGGAGGAGATAGTGACTAAGTTTAGGTAGAAATTGAACTAATTATGAGAAACTCTATAGTTATCAGAAGGTGAATGTTCTATGGCGAGCTTATGATTATATAGGCAGGGGAATATTGACGTTGTAGTTACTAGGGAGGGAAATATGCCGTTAGGAGGGTAGACCTATAGTTAATAGAGACATATGTTGACTAGTATTATAAAGAGGAATATTGACATGATAGGTATTAGGAGGAGGGAATATTGACTAGTAGTTGATAAACGGGAATATTGACTACGTTATAGAGATGGGATATATCTTAACTGAGTAGTTTAGGAGGAATATTGACTATATTTAAGAGGGAATCTATAGTACTATGAGATCATTGACTAGAGAGGGATATTGACTGATTAGTATAGAAGGGAATTGGGACATATAGTTAAGGATATTGATTAGTAGAGGGGAATATTGAATATAGGTTAGGTAGGTATGGATATAGATAGAGGTGAACATTGACTAGAGATATTGAATTATATAGCGGAGGGAATATTACATAAGGAGATCCTATAGTTATCATGGACGAGGAATATTGACTCGATCATATGGGAGGGTAATTATTGCTATATTATGGAGGGAATATTGACCGTATGGAGGTTTTATTAGTATAGGAGGAATATTGACTATGTATATGGGGGATAACGATAGGGAGATATGATATAGTTATGGGAGGGGAATATGGGGGACCTATTAGTTATAGGAGGGAATACTTGACTAAGGTATAGGAAGGGAATATGACTAAGTTGATTAGAGGGAATATTGACTAGTTATAGAGAGAATTTGACTATAGTATCAGGGAGGGAAATATTGACTATAGTCATAGGGAGGGAGATGACTATATTTATAGAGAGGAATTTGAACCGCTATAGGGAGGGTAAACTATTGAACGTAATAGCTATAGGAGGGATTCTCGACATAGTTATAGACGATGGGAATATTGCCGTATAGGGAGGTATATTGAGTATGGTATAGGGAGGGATTGATAGTTACTAGAGGATTATACGGTTAGGAGGGGATATTGACTGTAGGGTAAGGGAGGGAATATTGACTATAGTTAGGATTTGCTGTAAGAGGAATATTGACTATACGTTATAGGGAGGAATGACTATTTTAATAGAGAGGGATATTGGGACTATAGGTAAGAGAGGATATTGGACTATAGGTATAAAGAGGGAATATGGACTATGTTATAGGCGAGGATATTACTATAGTTAATGAGAGGGAATATTGACTATAGTTATCACAAGAGGAATATGATAATATTATAGAGGATTTCTATAGTTATAGGGGGAATTGATAGTAAGAGGGAATACTATAGTTAAAAGAGGGAATTGACTATGAGTATATACGAGAGAAATATTGACTAGTAGTTATAGGATGGGAATATTGACTATAGTTAAAGAGGGATAATTGACTATAGGTATCAGAGGAGGCGATATGATGACTATAGTTATAAAGAGGGATATTGATTAATGAGAAACTATGTTATAGGAGGGGAATATTGACTATAGTTTAGGCGGGAATTGCTAGTAATCGAGTGATTACTATATTTGCATAGAGACGGGATTTGGCCGTAATAGGGAGGGTATATTGAGTATAGGTATAGGAGGATATTGACTATATTTAGGAGGAATATTGACTATAGTTATAGGGAGGGAAACATTGACTATAGTTATAGGGAGGGAAATGAGAGGTGTAAGATATTGGACCGCTATAGGTAGGTTATATTGGTATTAGGTATTAGGGACGGGATATTGACTATAGTATAGGAGAATATTGACCGTAATAGGGAGGAGGATACTTAGGTATAGTACTAGGGAGGGAATTATTGACTTAGTTATAGGGAGGGATAGACTATAGGTATGGGAGGAATATATGCTGTATAGTTATAAGGGGAAAATTGACTATAAGTTTAAAACGAGGGAATGATTGACTATAGTGGGATTATAGGAGGTTTATAGTGATGGGAATCGTTGACAATTAGTATAGAGAGGGAATATTTACCGTATAGGGAGTTTTGGATACGGTGAGGGGTACTTACTATATTAGGAGGGAATATTGACTATGTATAGGAGGGATATTGACCGTATATGGAGCGGGATATTGACTATAGTTAAATAATAGGTATCGGGAGGAAATAATAATTATACATGTAGGTACATGTATTGGGATGAAAAATGTATTATAAGTACATGTATAGGGGGATATTGATAAAAGGTATCATAGTGAGGGAATATTGATTATAGATAAATGTATAGGGGGGGCATTAGGGAGGGGTGTTAATTATAACGATAGGGAGGGAATACTAATTATGGTTATAGAGGAAGTATTTATTAAATCAAAAAAATTATCTTTAACTTTCATTTGCGATTATCTTCTATATTTGTAAATTTGATGAAATTATGTGCAGTCAAAATACCTTTACTTACAAAATTTGAAAGCTAATTATTATAAAACATATTATGCTAATTACATAAATATTACATGTAATTGAGAGTAATATTGAAATTTTTCATTCCGAGGAAACCATCGTCAACAACATGTAAGATTTCTTTTATCATACTGAATGGTATATAAACAAAAAACCGCTTAGTAGTAGGTCTAATCGTCTATTGAAGTTTGATCATTCACTGTCATGCGACGTTTCGTTTATCAGTGCAGGTAATCGCGTTTATCACAAACGCTCAAACGACGCTATCTAAAAATCTACGGTGAATCGTACGAACAAAAATTTGCATGCGATGAGTTTTATAATATCACCAGTTGTTAAGTAATGTTACCCGTTGCTAGATACTATCACCCTGGGTCGCGTGCTTTTTATTCTCAGAGGGAAACATGTTTTTACCTGTTTCTTGGCTTATTAGATTTGAGTATTTTACACAAAAGTATGATATTGTTCAAACAAACGCAAATTATTATGGTCTAAAGTGATTCCATGAGAAAGTGAGAGTATGATTCAAGGTGTTAAGTAAAAATTTCTAATCTCGATATAATGAATATAACAAAACCAACTATTTAGACAGTTGTGTTAAGCTGCTTTAAGCATTATTTTATTGTTATTGTCTAATTAAACTTGTGAATCTCTATATGTTTTTCTGTGTCTCTTTTTATATTTATGCATCCTTCTTTTTGTGATAGAATGCACATGTAATAGATAAAGACCACAATAATAAAGATATTTCTATAACTTCAATGGAAAATGAAATGCAGTTGGTCATGTAACGATGTGTGTTTAATTTTGTATCAACTACATGTTACATCGTAATAAAGTTATAATACATGTATATTAAATCGTATTTTATCTGTACAAATATTTCAATATTTGATTCCTAGTACTTTGGAACTTCAAAAATGTGATAGTATGTATTGATGTTACATTGCCATAGCATCGCCTTATTGCAACGGAATATTTAGTCTATATATAGGCACTTCCCGGAGTAACGTTACATATTCCCATGGGCACAAACTGTGCTCCGTTGTTATCTGACTTGCTTTTATATTCTCGTAAAGCAGAATTTATTCAAAAGCTTCTACATGAAAATTTCTAGCCGGGCCTTTAACTCGACATTTAGATATATCGACGCTTTATTTATTAGATAATCATTTTCATTCATATATCGATTCAATATATCCCAGTAAAATCGAAATTTTAAAAATTGCCACAGTCTTCTATATCTCCTTCGTACTTATATATTTATAGGAACATAGACATCAACGAAAACTAACAACTCAACTCTGACACAAACGGGGTAATTTCAGCTTCTCCATCGTCAACTTTCTATATTCATATAGCAACATTCCCATATCATCTGAATGTATTGACAAAGATAACGAACAGTGATCGATCTTGTTAGTCACAAATACAATACAAAAACAAGAGTTGGGCAAAGAGGTGGGATCAGGTGCCTAGGAGGAGTAAGCATCCCCTGTTGACCGGTCACACCCGCCGTGAGCCCATTGTTATGATAAGGTAAACTGAGCAATCCGCACTCAAATCAACGGCTTAACAATTACTAAGAAACACACCAGACAGCATTTGACCTAATAGCAAGTCATACAAACTAAATCTTTATAACGACCATAGATTACGAAATGCTGCCTTGAAAACGTGACTTTGAACTCTGCAACAACCAACGTTGTTTGCAATAGCCTGTCACGACTTCCAAACAACTGATCAATACGCAGAACAAACTTTGCGCGATTGAGAAGCTGAAATCATCCCGTTTGTCATAAAGTTGAGTTGTTTGTTCGCCGTTAATGTCAATATTCAATAAAATATCCAAGTACGAAGCAGACATGGAAGACTCTGTGGTGTCCTTTATTTCTAGGTAGCTGGGATATGTTGGATCGACATATATTATCAAAATATAAAGCGTCGTCAATACAAAAGGGCGAAGTTAAAATCGTGTCAAACGTAATCATAATAAAAAAAACCATAGACAAAATCAAGTGTAGGGCAACACGGACCTCCGACAAAAGCGAAGGTAGGATCAGGTGCCATGGAGGAGTAAGCATCCTCTGCTGACCGGTCACACCCGCCGTGAGCCCTCAGTCGAAACAAAGCAAACGGGATTACCTGTAGTCAAAGACAGTCTAAGAAAGGGTATGAAGTAAAGGCAAAGATAACGAACAGTGATCAATCTCGTAAGTCCTAAATATAATACAAAAACAAGAGTTGGGCAATCACGGACCCCTGGACACACCAGAGGTGGGATCAGGTGCCTAGGAGGAGTAAGCATCCCCTGTTGACCGGTCACACCCGCCGTGAGCCCATAGTCTTGATCAGGTAAACGGAACAGTCCGTAGTCAAATTAGTGTGTGAAAAACGGCTTATGAAACAAATCAGTCAACATATGACTTAGTGATAATTTGTAATCGCAATCAAGGTTATTATAGCGACCGTAGAATTTGCGAAATGATTACTTTAAACGAAGATTCGGTATAACCCTACAACATCAACTTTTTTGTTAG
>CAJDSM010031888.1:0-10356 GCA_903981925.1 Ostrea lurida
CAATAAATCATAATTCATTACTTAAGTAACAGTTTAATATCTAGGCACTGTCACACTGCGATTTCTTTTCTGAGTAATTTGCTTACATGTATCCAACGGTTAACGAAGAATAACTTTTTATACCCAAAACTTTTTTAAAAATGTTTCGATATGAATTTTAAGCTTTCTTGGCAATATATATTTTCTTTGAATAAAAATGCCTCTATTAATGAAATCCGGCAAACAATTAAAATGATAAAGACAAGCTGAAAAACACCCCACCCCCAGGAAGATAGCTAACAGTTATGTATCCCATCAGACCTAATATATAAACACAGAACCCTGGCGGGATCCTGTTCCTAGGATGAATTAGCTCTCGTTGTTCTGGTCTCACTAAACTCCAGTCCCTCATATTAGTCAAGTTAACAGAACAATCCGTAGTCAAAATCAGAACACAAAAATAACGAACAATGAAACCTATTAATATAAATACTAAAACTAAAGTCGAGCAGGTCTTTGTCCAAGAATCATGCCCATTGGTCGGCCTAACTAGCCAAAATTCTACAAAAACATTACATTGATATTAAAAAAAACTTTGATATCTAGGCAATTGTTTGCATTGTTTAATGGCAGCATTTTGTAAATTCTATGGTCGCTATAACACTTTAGTTTACCAATATGACTTAACACTGAGTCAAATGTTGTCTGTTGTATTTCATAGCCGTTGTTAAGCCGTTTTCCGCACAATGATTTGACTACGGATTGCTCCGTTTACCTGATCAAGATATGGGCTCACGGCGGGTGCGACCAGTCAACAGGGGATGCTTACTACTCTTGGGCACCTGACCCCACCTCTAGTGCGTGTAGGGGTCCGTGATTGCCCAACTCTGAAAAACTTTGAAGGTTATGACCTCTGCTTATAGAGCTTAGGTATTAAGACAAATCTACGGTGATAATATACTTAAAAATACAGGGTTTGTGAGCAAGTAAACTTGTGGCATTATTATAACAAGCAATAATCCTTCCTGTGTATAGTTGTCAGTTTTCCTACGCTTGATAATTTGGCAAAAGTTGATCGCGTCTAAAACTGCGAGGTTGCTGCTAGATAATCAATGGACGGCGTACAGTTTAATTGTGAATTAACTGCTTTGTTATCAACTTGTTGTATACTGTTTTTGTTTGAACATTGAAATGAATATCAAATACCAGCAGTGCTATCATTAAAAATGCAGACCAATGGTACATATCAATAAATATTTAAATACAATACAGCTTGTCGATTTCTATCCCGACTGGCGCTGTGAAGTTTCAAAGGTTTTTAAATATCGTTCAATATCCAGCATATTTAAAATTACTTACATTCAATAATTCGTGTGCTAATTTAAACTTCTAGAGATACGTTTGCGGTGTTTTTGTGTGCTTATCATTTTAGCTTTGCATGAATAAGTAAATACGATGTAATGATCAATATCGTGAAAGTCGCTGCAATTCCAAATCCTGAGTAGTGAAAATATATACAGAATTCTTTTTTTCTTTTATTTTAGATTGAACAACTTACATTTTGTATTCCCTTCAAACATTGTACATTTTGCCAATTAGAAAACTAAAAGTCAGCTATGTTAAAAAACTCAAGTAATTGATTGTGTTACACTATTTCTATAGTATATCCTAACATGGGGGGGGGGGGTACTTTCTATATACCAATAGATAGGGACGTGCCGTTGGAATATGTAGCCTTTTCCCACTTCCGATATATATGACAAGGTATAGAAATTAGCGTGAAATATGTGATAAGGTCATTCATGTTTACTAAATTAATTGTATGAATAGCTTTCTAAGTTTATCCAACGCAGCTGATCACTGTAATAAATCTCTGATCAGGTAAACGGATACAATCTTAGTAGTCAACTTTTCATATTTAATGATTTATTATATTAAATATAAAATGGCGAAGTAACAAAGTATCAAACGTATCATAGTAAAAAAAAAACACATACAAATTCGAGTGTAGGGCAACATGGGCCTTCGACAAAAGCGAAGGCGGATCAGGTGCCATGGAGGAATAAGCATCCTCTGCTGACCGGTCACACCCGCCGTGAGCCTGTGGTCGAAAAAAAGTAAACGGGTTACCCGTCGTAAAATTAGTACGAAAATGACAGTCTAACAAAGGGTATAAACAAATCAGTCAACATTTGACTTAGTGATAATTTGTAATCACAAACTCATTATAGCGACCGTAGAATTTGCGAAATGATGACTTTAAACGAGATTCGTTATAACCCTGCAACATCAATTTTTTGGTAGTAGTTGGCCTCGCCTTTAAAAAAATCATCATACGCATGCGATGCCCTTGCTTATCGAATAAACTGAGAACATACACACCATAAGCAGGTGATAGTGGTACATTACTACATAAAAAAGGAAAGTTGACAATTGCAAAGTTCAAAGTCGTCACGTTTATCATATAATGTAATTGTCAGTTTGCCATTAGATTCAATATTAAGTTAAAATATCCAAATATGAAGCACATCTGTCAGATTATGTTGTATCCTGTATCTCAAGTTCTTCAGGATATATCAAATGGACATAATTGTGAAGAATATGATTGCGCAATCATAAGACATTCTCTATATACCTATAAGTAAGTTGAAAGACACGGCAAGTTTTTTTGTTTTTATCCCGTAACAGTTTCTGAACAAATTCTGCTTCGTATGAATATAAAATAAGTCTGCCACATTAAGGGGGCACAATTTAGGCCCATAGGAATACCAACATATTGTTGGAAACATGGTCCCCAAAACTACATAAATGATTATCATAAGAAACCCACTGCTCTTAATATCTACTTCAGAGTACTATATTGCCATTTCATATTGTACATATTGTATATTTTGTACATTACACAGTCCAGAAGTCAGATATGCACGTAATTACGGCCATAACGTTATATTATGACGTCACAATGAAACTTTGTTAACGCGCAAATATAATTTGGCGCATTTGATATCATAGAAAACATGTTGATAATAATATGTGTAACTAAGCGATTGTCATAACTCTTGAAGATTGAAAATGAAACCGTGATATATTTTCGGCGTTTGATTATTTTCTTTATTGCACCATTACTTGTGTGGATATTTACATATATTTTGGATTTATATATAATATATTCCTTGTTTGTGTGAAAAGTTTTTATATGGATATATGTTAAAGACAGGACCACGTGTGTAAACTAATTTGTAAAACTAATTGTGCAATCCTGTATAATGATAAGGTTATCATTATCATCGATCAAAAAAAGCTGCATTCTGTGCATTTTGTAACGCATACCATTATATTGTTCTAGTGTCGACCGATATAAGTACCACACATTAGCCAATGCTGATAAGCCCGGACGTTTGGTTGCATCATTCATAGACCATGTTCGGCACAAATGGTTGAATGAGAGAAAACTATACTCGTGGCAAATTCATCATCTGAATGTCAGACTTTGTGCGAAAATTGTTCCACGTGCCGGGATTTTATATTTAAAAAGGAAAATGAAACATGCATTCTAAATACAAAGGACTTGGTATGCAACATATCTCGCAGTCTGCATGTGAAGGAACAGTGTAAAACAATGAGGCTTGCAAAGGTATACTTACAAAAGTGACAAACAGAGGTGTTTCCTAAGTTAACTTGGATGTTTCCACTTCCGGTCACCAATCCTGGAACTTTTTTTGCAAGAAATGTGGCCAGGTATGTTGTAGTTCTGCTTATTTTACACACTGTAAGAATTTTTTATTTCTCTTACATGATTCAATACCCGCATAGGTAGAATTTTAGCGAGACGCAAATTTAACGGGTTTTTTTTTCCCTTGAATTTCAGAGATGAATTATTTTAGCGGATATTTTGCAACATAATTTTATAAAACTCTACATAATTTGAATTAATTAGTAGTGATACTAATTATAGCTATCTCAAAATCCTTTGCTAAAATTGCTTATGCGTTATAATATATCGACATATACAAAAGGGCGAAGTTAACATTGTGAACTAAGTAACATAATCAAAAAACATATGCAAATATCGAGTGTAGGGCAACATGGACCCCGACAAAAGTGAAGTAGGATCAGTGCCATGGAGGATAAGCATCCTCTGCTGACGGTCACACCCGCCGTGAGCCCCTAGTCGAAATAAAGTAAACGGGATTACCCGTAGTCAAATCTAGTAGGAAAATTTAGTCATTTTATTCCAACGTAATTTTTTAAAATACATTTTTCAAGAATATCTTTTACTATAAGCTAAATGTGGGTGTGACGCGATCGACAGGGAATGTCTACTCCTCCTAGTACCTGATCCGATTTCCGTTTTGCTCAAGGTATAAATCATATACGGTACCAATTTTATGCACCAGATGCGTATTTCGACAAATTATGTCTCTGCAATGATGCTCAAACCGAAATGTTGGAAAATCCGAAAATAGAAGTTAACCACTTTTAAAAAGTGAACAATGTAGTGCAAAGATGGAGCTAAATACTACGAAGATTAGAGCTATGCCTGATGGAGATAATCCTTAATTTTGATACGAATTTCTGATTTACCACTGTAGTTAAATACATATCCGTATTTTCAAGCTAGTACACAGTACATAGGTCTGTTTCCTCAAATCCTGCTAGATTTGACTTAGGGTAATTCTGTTACTTTATTTCAAGTAAGGGCTCACGGCGGGTGCCCGTCAATAAGAGAAGTTTACTCCTCCATGGTAATGATCCTGCCTTCGCTTTTTGTCGGAGGTCGTGTGCCCTACACTCGATTTTGTATAATTTTTTAGACTATGATTTTGTTTAACACGATGCTATCTTTGCCTCGCCATACCTTATTGTGTATTATGTTTGGTTATTTTTGTCATCATTACAACTTTTTTGTAACTGATATGCTTCTAAAAGATTTTAGTCGTCGATTTAAAGATATGTGAAAAATAAAATGACGTTTTCAATTGTCATAAATAAGTTTATATTTTAAAAAAAAGCAAGAAACTTCTACCTAAGTATATAAGCAAGTTTTATTACTCATTGACAAAATATTGTAGTTTTTGCAATCAGGTCTTCCAACAGTCTGTTGGAATTCCAATGGTCACGAGTTTGTGCTCCTTTTATAGCTGATCTATTATATATTCTTATGAGAATAATCATTCAAAAGCTTCTACGTGAAAAGAACGGTAGCCTTTAATTCGACATTTCGATATATTGATGACGTTTTAATGTCAATAATAATGATTTCCATTAATATGTCGATTCAATATATCAGCTCTTCTCCATCGTCAACTTCCCATATTTGTGTAGCAATATTCCATCATCACCGGCATATGGTGTGTATGTCTCTCAACTTATTGCGATACGCAAGAGCTTGTTCTGCGTATAATAAGTTTTTGAATCGAGGCAAAGCTACTCTTACAGACATAGTTGTTGTTGCAGGGGTTCAACAGTCACGTTTAAAGGAGTATTTCGTAAATTATATGGTCTTATAGCAATTTAGTTTACCAATATGACCTATCATTGAGTCAAATGCTGTCTGATGTGTTTCATAACCATTGTTAAGCCGTTTTTCACACACTGATTTGACTACGGACTGTTCCGTTTACCTGATCAAACTATGGGCTCACGGCGGGTGTGACCTGTCAACAGGGATGCTTACTCCTCCTAGGCACCTGATCCCACCTTTGGTGCGTCCAGGGTCCGTGATTGCCAACTCTTGTTTTTGTTATATATTAGGACTTACGAGATTGGATCACTGTTGTTATCTTTGCCTTACATCCAAGAACAGAAAATAAAGGACACCACAGAGTCGTCCATGTCTGCTTCGTACTTGGATTATTTTATTAACATTGACATTAACGCAAACTAACTATTCAACTTTATGACAAACGGGACGATTTCAGCTTCACCATCGTCAACTTCCCATATTTATGCAGCAATATACCATCACACCTGCATATGGTTGTTTGTCTCTCAACTTATTCGATTACGCAAGAGCTTGCTCTACGTACGATCAGTTTTTGAATCCAGGCAGGCTACTTATATACAAGTTGGTCGCAGGGGTTTCAACAGTCACGTTTAAAGGCAGCATTTCGTAAATGCTATGTCGTTATAACAAATTTAGTTACTAATATACCTGCCATTGAGTCAAATGCTGTCTGATGTGTTTCATAACCATTTTAGGCCATTATTCACACTGATTTGACTACGGATTGTTCCGTTTACCTGATCAGGACCATGGGCTCACGGCGGGTGTGACGGTCAACAAGGGATGCTTACTCCTCCTAGCACCTGATCCCACTTCTGGTATGTCCAGGGGTCAGTGTTTGCCTAACATATTGTTTTTGTATTTCTATTTAGGAATTACGAGATTGATCCAATGTTCGTTATCTTTGCCTTTACATTGGATATCCACATAGTGCACTAAACCACAGCAAAGTTTGGGCTCTAGAATATCTTATTGCAAACAAGACACCTTTTTTCATCGTTCCCGACACATTCATATAAAATTAGCGAGAGTTTGTGCCGTATTTTTTATTATGGTGATATCTTTTGTGTTCCACATGGTCATTATTCCCTTTCTCTGCCATTTCACTCAAAATATTAGTTCTACTTGTAATCAGGCGAAGATAGCGAACAGAGTTAAATCTTCTAAGTCCTAAACAGAATAAAACCAAGAAGTGGTCAAACATGGACCCCATGATGCACAAGATGTCGAAAAGGAGCAGCAAACACCCATCACCGACCGGTTAAAGTTATGCATTTTAAGCAATTTCTAGATTAGGATTCTTTTTTGTTCGAATTCTTACCGAAATACATGGCTTTTGGTTGTTGGTTCTTTATATAAATATTGTAGTTACATAGGTATGTCGTAACAGGTTATCAAATTGATATTTTGTTACTTCGCCATTTTATATTGTAGGCTTCTTGAAATAAAGCAAATCGTGGGCGTGATGGTGTTCTACAATAGACTGCCATCACCGGGATTCCATACAGCGATATATACTGTCACAAAAGCGTTTACTTATAGATGAATGCCTTGACGAAAGACTTGAAATTGCATGACTATTACAGCTTCAGGGAATGAAAAAATAATCTTGTGTTAAAAATACACATGTGCTCTGATTTTGTAGCTTCAGTTGTTTATTCATTGTTATTGTCATTCTGTAGAAATGCATCCACCCACTTGCATCGGTGCATCATATTTTCATTTTGGAATGTACCACAAAGTGGCTGAAGACGTAACAGAACATTCATCAAAATCACAGTTATACTGCAGAAGTACATGCTTGAATGACGTGAGCTGCAGGGATTACCAATACAATAAGACTGACGGAACGTGCACATTGAGCGCCACAGATCTTACCGGACAAATGACAAGCTCCCTGTTGGAATGTGAGATGATGTGCTCAGAGGATCTCTATTGTTTTAGTTATTTCTTCAAAACCGATAGCAAACTATGTAAACTGAGCTACTTAAATATAAGTATGGCAGTGCCGTGGTGTGATTCGTGTATGTTCTCCGTCAAACAATGTGTTCAAGGTACGTGCTGATTTTTGTGGAGTGTTGATCTGCAAGTTATGCTTCCCGCCACGTTTGCTTGCTTTGACAATATGAAGTAACTCCTTTTTATTTACTTTTTTCCTATCAAATTTTTGTATAAAATATTTTCATAACAATCCACTGGCGAAAAAAAAACTCATAATAAAGAAAGTGTGTTAAGGCCATGCTTTCAGTAAGTTTATGTTCGATTTCTACGCCATGGCTGCACCAACACTCCATCATGCATATAATATGCAATGTGATTCATATCTCGATAAAATCATCCGATGCGTTCAAAGCCAAGCGTTCGATTACTTTAATTTATTACTACATGATTTAAAATTTCAAATTTGAAAAGATATAGAACTTAAGGTATACGTCTGTTGTCTGTAATGTTTTTTGGTTTTTCTTTTTTCATTTTGTCCTATATGTAATATAAATGTATTTTAATGTGTGTGAGTCTTTTTTGTTCTAGAAAATTCGTCATATGACCCACAGCTCTGCTATGAGTATTATACATGGATGGGAATATTCATCGATCTTGTCTCGCTCCATATATCCACATGGACAGAATGTGAAATGTTGCTCTTAATTGCAATAGTTACGAATATAATACGAACGGAAGTAACATTTGCCTCCTCAGTCAGCATACGATGCCGAATGCCAGCTGTCCTTCGTGTAACTTTGCAGTCAAACGTCCCTGTAAGATAGGTATGTAGATATAGATTTATGATTTACAGTTTCCTTTCTTTATTTCTTGTGATACTTTATTTTCAAAACTCGTACTCTAATTGCAATACATTATTTTCAGCAAAGTTCGTATCGACATCGTTTTCAAAAGAACCAACTCACGGATCGTCAATGATTTCTATCGATTCATACATGACACCTGAAACTCCAACGAGTACAGAAGATTCAACAACCATATCAACAACGTTTTCAAAAGAATCAACTCATGAATCTTCAACGGCATCAGGGGATTCAACTTCAATGTCAACGGCCATTTCAAAGGAATCAACGCATGTCTCTTCTACTCACAGTTTAACTAATTCTGAGACACTGACTTCTCGTTTACCCACGCAATCCACCTCATACATAACAACAGCTTCTTCACACGAATCAACCCATCAGTCCTCTTCAGTAAACCCCGGTTCATCTTCAACTCAAATGTCAACTAATACTGAAAATTTGTCTTTTGATATACCAACAACACAACCCACATCATATATAACAACACAACCCACACCATATACAACAACACATCCCACATCATATACAACCACGCAACCAACACAATATACAACAACCCCACCCACACAGTATACAACAACACAACCCACATCCTATACAACCACACACCCAACACAATATACAACAACCCCACCCACACAGTATACAACAACACAACCCACATCATATACAACAACACAACCAACACAATATACAACAACGCAACCAGCACAATTTACAGCAACAGATTCCTCTCAAGTACTCACCCACGATCCTTCAGCAGTATCGACCGATTCATCTTTGACTCAACTTTCAAGTACTTCCCAGAAATTGTCTCCTGGGCTACCAGCAACACAACCCACATCTTCTTCAACAACGGATTCTTCACAAAAATCAACCCAAGATTCTTTAGCAGATTCTACTGATTCATCTGCAATTCAAATTTCAAATCATTCCGCGAATGTGTCTCCTGGTGTACTAACATCTCACCACACCTCTTATTCAACAAAACATTCTTCACAAGAATCAACCCTGTATTCTTCATCCCTATCCCCCGACTCATCTTCAACTCAAATTTCAACTACTTCCGAGATTTCGACTCCTGGTCAACCAACAACACAACCCACATCTTATTCCTCACAAGAATCAACCCACGATCCTTCAGCAGTATCTACCGATTCATCTTCAACACAAAGTTCATATATTTCAGAGAATTCGTCTCCTGGTGAACAAGCAACACAGTCCACGTCATATTCAACTACAGATTCCTCACAAAAAATGACCCATGCTCCTTCAGCAGCATCAGCCGATTCATCTTCAACTCAGATTTCAACTACTTCCCATAATTCGTCTCCTTGTGTACCAACAACACAACCGACGTCATATTCAACAACAGATTCCTCACAAGAATTAACCCACGATCCTTCAGCGGTATCTACCGATTCATCTCGAACTCAAATTTCAACTACTTCCAAGAATTTGTCTCCTGGTCAACTGACAACACAACCCACCTCTTATTCAACAACATACTCTTCACAAGAATTAACCCATGATCCATCAGCAGTATCGACCGATTCATCTTCAGCACAGAGTGCATCTATATCAGAAAATTCGTCTCCTGGTGTACCAGCAACACTGTCCACATCTCATTCAACAACAGATTCCTCACAAGAATTAACCTACGATCCTTCAGCAGTATCGACCGATTCATCATCAACTCAAATTTCAACTACTTCCAAGAATTCGTCTCCTGGTCTACCAACAACTCACCCTACCTCTTATTCAACAACAGATTCTTCACATGAATCAACGCAATATTCTTCCTCCTTTTCCCCCGAATCAACTTCAACTCAAATTTCACATAATTCCGAAAATTCGTCTCCTAATGTACTAACAACTCATCCCACCTCTTATTCAACAACAAATTATTCACAGGATTCCGACCAATCTACAGCCTATGGAACACCCGACAACTTTGCAAGTTCTATATCTACGAATTCATATTTAACATCGCAAACTGAAACATTATCTTCTTACGAACAAACGACAAAGTTTGTATCGTATACGACAACAGATAGTGACATCACT
>CAJDSM010031893.1:0-16457 GCA_903981925.1 Ostrea lurida
CGCAACTCGTTGCGTGGGGTATAAATATATTTCTATATCAAATATGGGTTATTTCAAATACTCCTTATGTTAAAGCTGATTTTTGGGCTTGGCTGTTTTCCCTATGTAAATGTTCTTAAGAGCTCATGATACACGTATCTTGAACACAGCGATCTCATTTGTTTAAAGTCCTTAGACCTTACTTTTAAGTTTACCTGCTTAATCTCAAAGAGAAGTCAATCTTTAAGGCTGGCGTCATTACTTTGAATATTCTTGCCCACAGCTGCTAAAACTGGTGATTGCTAATTGAACCCCCACCTAATGCGATGTATCTAATTCATTGCCATTGGTATTACAGCTTGGGTACTTTAACAGTGCAATGCAGTCTCTGACCATAAAATAGTTAAATCATAAATAAACATATCTGATATTACAGGGTTATATAAATAAACGCCAAGATTTCCAAAGTTACAATGTAACTTGAATTGTGCCCACAGACTCTCATTTTTCTGAACTTTCTCGAGTCCCAAATATTCATGACATATCTTCATGTTAAAGAATACCCTGCCTGCAGTATGAAAAGACAAATAAACCGAAGCTATAGCACAAACCGAAGTCATGAGGTCTAAAGGCAGGGATAAATCGGAGATATCCGCAATGGCTGGCTGCTCCATCTTGACATTCAACGTCTGTTCTGGGTTGCCTGTCTGTTGGTCTGTGATGTCGTGAATGATGGGGCCATTGTTACTACTGGTAACACCGCTGTACGATTCAGGCTACAAACGGAAAAAAGATTTTTGTAAAAAAATTTAACTACCACAGTAAGATGCCGTTAAGCATGAAGGAGTCTATTGACAGTATTAACAATATGGTGTACAAATTTTACATCCATTAATAGAATTTCTTCCCTTGGGTGTGGAGAGTGGTGAAGATAAATATACTGAAATTCTGTATCATTATTGGAGGAAGGCATACCATTTAAACTGATAGCAATTTGTTATTTACAGTGTACATATCATAAAATATGTACTGATATAAAACCTACACTGTGCACTGTGTAGCCCGCTGTGTCCATGTCTATGGGGAGGTTATTATATCGGGGCACCTTAGGACTTGCCGTGTCACTGATCATCAAAGGCATCTTACGTTTGGTGGCTGAAGTTACACGGTTAGCTCCCACCAAGTGTACCAGAAACTGGATCAACTAATCATGAAATATACAACATGCATATGTATATCTAAAGTATATGTACAACGTACATGGAAATGATGTTCAAAGATTGAAATTTGTGTCACCTTTTTCTCAATTGAAGTTGGTAGTGATCAAAGAAGACGAAAAAATATATACACCGATTTATTTTCCTAATTCATTTGCACTACATAATTATGGACATAGACCATTTCAAACATTTATCCCAGAATGAAGCTTGGTTTTAATCAGTAAAGGTCTTACTTTGTTCACAATCTGTGTTTGCTTTATGTGTTTTTGTCTCAAAGAGGCCACTTCTCTCCAGAGCACCTCGTTTTCTCTGTAATCAAGGTCATCAAATTAAAAAACAATACAAGACACACAGAAAATGAATAATAATTTGATTTTTTATCCTCAGAATAATACAGTCAATTTCATTGGTCTAGGACTGGTCATGTGAAGGGAGACAATTTGTGATGTCTCCCTCTCGCACAGGGTTACAAAGATAATGGTGCAGATGTTTACGCTAAATTGACGTTATGTTTCTGCGTAATTCTACTATGACGTCACAATTGTTAAGATCTTATTGATGTTTTTTACATAAAAAATTAAGTCAAGAAATGTTTTCAAGATACTTTTTTTTTTAAACTTTTTAGATTCATCGGGATAATAAAACTATTATAGACTATTTCGCAAGGAGACACAAATTCTCAGGTCTTAGTAGGGTTTATCACCCTCAGGTACATAGATGCCCTTGGGTGATAACCCTACCGTGACCTGACAATTTGTGATGTCTCCCTGCTAAAACAATCCATAACTGTATAAAGTCATTATCTGATAAAGTATAGCGTATACAATACCTCTTCATCGTTTCCAATTTGCTGTTCATCATTTCCTGTTTGCCCTTGACCTGATTGACCTCAGACACCATTCTATCCAGGTCTTCTGCAGGCATGCTAACTTCATGCACCGGCTCCACCTTGATTTTGGGGTGAACTGGTAAATGCTGAATAACAAAGTTACAGGTTAATACGACAGCTTCGTTCATTTCCTCGGGTGTAAAATTTCATGATGTGAATATAAAAACCACATTTTACACATATGTTCTTCATCCATCAACAAAAATGTTCTTCATCCATCAACAAAATAATATTTCATCAACTATCACATCATGGTTTGGTACAAGTGCAAAAACAACAAAATTTGGTTTTCCATGATAAACAAACTGTACCTTGTGATTTATAAAATTCAAAAACTAACAAAATTGCAGTCTTCATGATGTTGATTTATCATCATTAGAATAATCTCACCATGGCATACAAGTTGTATGCTGAACAAAAACAAGAGGCCCAAGGGCCACATCGCTCACCTGAGCACAGCTGCTTCACTAAGAAGAGCAGTAGTTTGGGATTTAGAATGTACCACTGTGGACTAAATCTAACCTATGTCGGGTGAAGGCATTATCTGAACCAACTTAAATCTACTCCATATCAGGAAGCTTTCAGGTAAACATCCACTCTTCTCGTTCAATGAAAAAGATTTTTAAAGAATTTCTCTATATATCTGCATGTTAAACTTTGATCATCTATTGGGGCCTCAACATACCCCGAGGGTCATCTGACAAACTTGAATCTCCACTATATCAGGAAGATTTCAGTATAAATTTCAGCTTTCCTGGCCGATAATGGTTTGAGAAGAAGATTTTTAAAGATTTTCTCTATATATCTGCATGTAAAACTTTTGATCCTCTATTGTGGCCCCATCGTACCCCCGGGGGTCATGATTTTGAACAAACTTGAATCTCCCCTATATCAGGGAAGCTCCTATTAAATTTCAGCTTTCCTGGCCCAGTGGTTCTTGAGAAGAAGATTTTTTTGAAGATTTTTCCTTATATAATCATATGTAAAACTTGATCCCCCTTATTGGGGCCCCATAGTACCCCCGGGGGTCATGATTTGGAACAAACTTGAATCTCTCTATTATCAGGAAGCTTCCATATAAATTTCAGCTTCCTGGCCCAGTGGTTCTTGAGAAAAAGATTTTTTAAAGATTTTCCCTATATATTCATATGTAAAACTTTAATTGATCCCCTATTGGGGCCCCATAGTACCCTCGGGGGTCATGATTTGAACAAACTTGAATCTCCTCTATATCAGGAAGCTTCCATATTAAATTTAAGCTTTCCTGGCCCAGTGGTTCTTGAGAAGAAGATTTTTAAAGATTTTTCCCTATGTAATATTCATATGTAAAACTTTGATCCCCTAATTGGGCCCCATAGTACCCCCGGGGGTCATGATTTGAACAAACTTGAATCTCCTCTATATCAGGAAGCTTCCATATAAATTTCAGCTTTTCCTGGCCAGTGGTTCTTGAGAGATTTTAAAGATTTTCCCTATATAATCATTATGTAAAACTTTGATCCCCTATTGTGGCCCCATTCGTACCCCGGGGGTCATGATTTGAACAAACTTGAATCTCCAGTATATCAGGAAGCTTCCATATAAATTTCAGCTTTTTCTGGCCCATTGGTTCTGAGAAGAAGATTTTTTAAATGACACCACCCTATTTTTTTGCATTTTCGTGATTATCTCCCCTTGATGAGGGCCTGGTTCTTCATTTGAACAAAATTGAAGCCCCTTCACCCAAGGATGATGTGTACCAAGTTTGGTTGAATTTGGCCCAGCGGTTCATGAGAAGAAGTTTGAAAATGTGAAAAGTTTATGACAACGACGACGCCGACGACGACAACAACGGACAAATTCTTGATCAGAAAAGCTCACTTGAGCCTTCGGCTCAGTGTAGCTAATAAAAACTATTAAAATGCAAACCCAAACGTTAATTTTATTAGCTTGTATAATATTGGATAATGTAACTCATTCATTATGATCATATTTGTGTTAGATATGTAAGAACTATTTCAGTAACTAATGATTAGGCCACATAAAATAAATTGTCTGGTTCTCGGGAAATTGATTTTTTGAAAAAGTGGGTAGGTAGGTAGGGTTTTATTTTTTGTTTTTATTTCCCAAAGAGCGAGGGTAGGGATTTTTTTTTTGTTTTAAATCAAACGATATAAAACCTGAAATGATTCAACACATTTACGAAATGTAATTTCAGGGCAGTCAACTTGTATGTGCAGATGACTCAGATAATAAAATTGTTGACTAAATAAATGTTTGTTGGGATATGTAAGGGTGACCCACAAAATCAAATACTCTGATTCCCCACCTAAAACGTGATGAATAAGAAAATATCCTTTGACATTATTTATGTCTAAATATTTTCCAATTATACGAGATTTCATTGTATTAATAAACCACTCCATACATTAAAATTGTTATTCATAAATCTGATGAAACATAACATTGAAACGGGTAAACCATCTATGTTGAGCTAGAATTTCCTCTCTTTTAAAAATCCTCTGCATAATTAAAAAAATTAATGAAAGTAATCATATTTTAAATTACACCCTTTATGAGAAATTCTAACACACAATGAATTTCCTTCCCAAGATAGGCATAAAAAAAACAATACTTGAAGAGGTACTCTTGAGCTCCAAACTCTCATCACGAGTTAAGTAGCGTTCAGAGGAGATAACTCTTTACATTTTTCGGGGATAACTCTACTCAATAGCGGCGGCAATGTTTTTTATTGGCAAGGCTTAATAAAAACAACCCAGCGGCCAAAATTTTTATAGGTGCGTGCGGTCTCTGAGAACCAGAAGATCAGATGATTAATTTTATTTGGCCTTAGTTTGATCTTCCCCACAAAATTTCATGTGACCAAATATAAACTGTTTGATTTTGCTATCTGCATTCCGAATTTGAGCCGCTTCCTTCCCATCTGATTAACTTGTCCCTGTGTGCGAGGTCACCCCACCATTCTTCCTTGATATAGTTTGATTTATTTTAGCTCTAAACAAGCTTTCTCATTTTAACAAGCATTCTGTAAATGTCCCCTATCAGCCCCAAGTTAAGTTGTTTGATTAATATTCTGGGTGAAAATATATATGTACATTGTACATATAAAACTTAGGCCAAAAAAAAAAATATGTGTGTTTACTGTCATCCGACCGACCCTATTTTTTCACCCCTACCCTAACACTTTTTATTGGAAAATTTTGTAACTTTCCAAAAATTTGTCTTTCTCCAAAGCCTAACTGATTTTTACCCTACTTTTGCACAAGATATCAACAACTAAAGTAGTTGACAGACTGTTTAAAACTGCAAACATACAATAATTACACAAATGACATACACAAACATCAAATATCCTAAATAGCAAAAACAAAAAAACAAAAAAACAAAAAATTCCGACCTACCGACCCATTTTTTTTCAGCAGGTGACAGTAAACACACATTTTTTTTTTTGGGGCCTTATCTTTGTGCATGTGGTATGAATTGATTTGTGTACCGAATTACATAAAAAAAGAGATTACTATTAATTTATGCAATCTGTAAGGTCATTTACTTTCTAAAAAATCATTTCACAATGCCTACTGAAAATCCATAGTTTTGTGTAAAAAAAAAAAAAAAAAAAAAAAAATAAAAAAAAAAGTTATTTATATTAGTAAACACTCTAAAGAAGATCTATGATTGATAAGATATTATTTCAATATAAACGCGTGAGGTATGCTACATGTATATCCCCCCCCCCCACAATTTTTTTTAGGGGGGGGGGGGGCATAAAAGGAAATCCTGCTTTCACATTTCTCATTTTATCATGATAAAATGGATTTGCGCTTTGAAATTCCAACTTAATAAACAATGTAGAGAAATAAATCATGAACTTAGTGACAGGGTTCCACTGTATAATGATAAGTGGGTTCCTTACCGGAAAAGATCGATAATCTATTCAAGGCCAGTAAGTACGAATTTTCAGGATCATGACACAGTGTACGGAGCCGGGTATTACACTCAGTGTAACCGAATTACATTAACCCAGTTCGTTATATTCCGCTCATTTCCGAATCACTCCATAAACCTCGCGACGGAGAAAAATTCAGTGTACACTCTCGGAAGATCTCGGAGTTATTTTGATTTGGTTCAAGATTATATTTGATTTTGCCTTGTTGTCTGGTGCTTATCATCAATGAAAAACATAAGGGTTGTGAACTTGCTAAGAATAAATGACGATCTTACCGCACCAACCGATTGAAAGATTGTCATATACGAATGTGGAACTAGGGAAACGGAACGCTCGAGTTATCAAAGCGGAAAGTAAAGAAGAATGGCGGATCCAATAGTAAAACACGCGGCTTTTCACGGTTAGTAGGATGGTATACAACACAAGAACAATGAAAGAAAAAAGACGGAAAACAGTGAAGAATTTACAGCATTAAGATAAGACTAAAATACGAATGTGGGCAATAGAAAACGGAACGAGTCATCAAAGCGAAAGTTGAAAGAAAATGGCGGATCGCAAGTAAGTAACACGCGCTTTCACTTTAAGTAGGATGGTATTACAACACCCAAGAATTATAAGGAAAACAAGACGACAAGATCATGAAGAACTTAACAGGGCATTTACAGATAAGGATAAATGACGAATGTTGGAATAGAAAACGGAACAATGTTAATCAAGCCGGGATAAGTGAAAGACACAATTGGCGGATCCAAATTGTGAAACACCGCGCTCTGTTCACATCTAATAGTACGGATTGGTATACAAACACGGTGACAACACAAGAAATAAAGAAAAAAGACCCCGAAAACAGGAAAGACATTACAGCGCAATTAACAGATAAGATATAATCATTTAAGCCCGTCATATTCTTTTAAATCAGTTAGAAATTTATTAAAACACCGAACCCTTCCATACTGACGATTTTTTCATCAGAATTTTTTCCCCGAGTGCTTCGAAAAATTACGAGATTTTTAAAAAATACTGATATTTGCCAAAAATCATGGCCAAGTGTCGAAAAATCTATAGAGCGTTGACAAAATTAGAGAGAAATCTACGGTTACATTGTGGTTTGCTTTCCACCAATTCTAAATATTCATTGAATGGGCTTTAATAAAATAATCTTCGAAAAAAATTGTTCTCTATGACTTTTTCCCTTGTAAGTTTGGAGCAGTATGTTCATGTCATGCTTTATTTCAGAAAGTCAACAAGATTCACACAAGTCTCACTCAGATCAAACATCCCACCGATGTTCAATTTTTCTCTCATCACTGTGTCATGTGATACCCAAACCACTCATCATGAACATGTTCTTTAGGTAACTTCTGCAGCCTTTCTATAGATATCTGGACCCAGTTGCACGAAAGTTTAGTTAAGTTTAACAACAGTTAACATCTATTCATGCTATGGAGGTTAGTTGAAGTTTTAACTGTCAGTTAAAGTTAAACTAACCTTTGTGCCAACTGGGGACCTGGCCAATGTTTCACAGCAACAACTGATTCACCTTTACATGGATATCAGTATCACCCTCGTTTCTGTTCCACATTGGTTAGAGCATTCCTGGACTTGTAGCCTTCCATCTTCGATCTAACCTGAGAGATTCCAGTACAACATCATCATATCGTCCAGCAGACTCCTACATGACACCAAACCTCTTCCTACTTCAGGAATCTGTATTTGGTACTAACTACCTACACTGACTCTGTTCATGGAAATCCATTACCTGTACTGGACAATGTACCTGAATGCTGATAAATCATATCAGTATCAATATCAAATTTTTTCAAACGGTTCCCATCTTAAGCACAGCATTAAAAAGCATTCTTTTGTTCTTAATTGATTCCTTATGATCAATTTAGATGGCCTTAAAGTGGCTTCTTTTTCTTCTTCAAAATGGCATTTTTTGTTTTAAATCTAGGATAAGGTCTTCGATACATGTAGGCTTGATTTCAGATTATTGGGCAACACTTGCATCGCTATGGATGCCAAGCATAGTTGAGAACTGACCCCAAAGTCTATTGAATTTTTCAAAGGATTGCCCCCAAAATTTTTCACCCAATTCTTTATGAATTACTGCTCCACTTTAAAAGGGTGTGACACTTCACTTTGAACAAAGTTCAGGTGGAGCTTTAAAAATATGTGCTATATTTCTGGAAGGTTGATTGACCCACTTCACCCAAACTTTTGGAAAAATCGTTTTCTTTTTCAAAATGTTTTTTTAATTAAATGTTTCCAAACTTATAGAAGATTCACTTGAGCATATGCCTAGGCATGAAAATCTTACCCTGTGGGAGTGACCAGCGGTTGCTGGCGAGCTTCTTGATTCAGTGGACACTTTTTGTGGTCCCATCCTTCCGAGAGTCTGACTGACATGACTTTGGGAAATTCCCTGATTGAAGAACTCTGATAAACCAAATCCCCACTAAACAGATTCAGTCGTTCTTTGTCCCCGCTAACATCTGGTACAGAGGGCTGTTTTCAAAAAAAGTTCAATTTCAGGCATACATCAGATTCATATATACAGGATAAATATCTGTATCTTGCTTATACTTCAAGTTTCTATTTTTGTCGATATTAACTTTCTTTCCGTACTCAAGTATTGACCTATACAATGCATATGTTAGTAACGTTCAGGGCTATTTGGGACCTGCGAAAACATCGGCCTGGATAGCTCAGTGTTAGGCATCTTAACTAGTAATGCAAGGGGATACCGGGTTTGATTCCTGGCCAGCCATAGTATTTTCCATTTCTTCTCCCCTTCCTATTTACAGCATTTCGGGTGTGGAGGCGGGGGGGGGGGATAGGAGTTCGAGATGACTCTGTAAAAGGAGGGGAGACAATGTGGTAGTATGAGATTACGGCCTTGCCTACTAGCTTGCTAGTGGGTCTAACCCTTTAGCTCCGATCGCTAGGGCACTGAACTGTTGTGCCAGAGGACATGGGTTCAAATGCCCATCAGAGGCATGGAAAAAATGTCTCTGTGTTACTTGGCACCCACGTTGTGGGAATCTATTTTTCATGCCTGCTGATGGGATTGTGAACCTCGGTTCCTCTGGCACAATAGTGCCAGTGCTCTCGATTGAGCTAACAGGGTTAACCACTAGCCATGAGCTTAGTAGGAAGGCCTTGTATTCTCAACACTACCACACATATTTCTTCATGTAAATTTACCAAATTTGTACTCTGACTTCATGAGGAGAACACATAACGGGCATTTCACCACTGGTTCAATCCTCATGTAATGTTCTCTGCGAGATGAATAAAATATTTTCTTCACAAATGAAAAAAGGAAAGAAAAAGTGAGGCAAGCTCACATACCCCACGCTCCCACATTGCTTGAATGTAGTTTGGCAATTCAGGTAGAAATCATATATTGAATATCGGATTAAAATGGAACAACATGAATGATTAAACTATTGGATTTTATACAGGATATTTTTTCTATAAAATAACAGTAAGAGATACTTTTTCATTTAACAATACCAATAATTTAATCCCTTCTTCCATTCAGTGTTGGTTTAAGAGTCAAAGGGGCATAATTTCCCCGAAAAAAATTGAATTCAAGAGATTTTCCTGTGTATTATGCGCATCTACACAGTATGTTTTTCATGCACTACAAAGTTTCACGATAATCTGTTGAGCGGTTTCATAGGAGTTCGCGCTGACAAAACTGTTTCAATAGTATATTTTAAAGTGGCCAAATTTTTCTAAGTTCAAAAGGGACATAATTCCCCGAAAAAAAAAATTGAATCAGAATTTTCTGCATATATGCACATTCCTGACATTGGTATGTCTTCATAACTACAAAGTTTTCACGAAGATTTCTGTCTTGAGCGGTTTCAGAGGAAGTCTGCGCTGACAAAAAAAACAGGACTGACTGACGGACTTGACTGACAGACGGGTCAAAAACATTATAACCTCCGCAACTCGCGTTGCGTTGGGCAGTATAAAATATTTCTATATCAAATATGGGTGTATTTTCCAAATACTCTTATGTTAAAATAGGCTGACTTTTTGTGGCCTTGGCTGTTTTCCCTATTGTAAATGTTCTTAAGAGCTCATGATACACGTATCCTTGAAACCACGCCGATCTCATTTTTGAAAGTCCTTTAAGACCTTACTTTTAAGTTTTACCTCGCTTAATCTTCAAAGAGAAGTCAATCTTGTAAGGCTCGCGTCATTACTTTGAATATTCTTGCCCACAGCTTGCTAAAACTGGTGATTTGCTAATTGAAACCCCACCTTAATGCGGATGTATCTAATTCATTGCCATTCGGTATTACAGCTCTTGGGTAGCTTTTAACAGTGCAATGGCGTTCTCTGAACCATAAAATAGTTAAATCATACAATAATATATCATATCTGATTATTACAGGGTTATATAAATAAACGCCAAGATTTTTCCAAAGTTACAATGTAACTTGAATTGTGCCCACAGACTCTCCATTTTTCTGATTTCCGAGTCCCAAATATCATAACATATCTGTCATGTTAAAGAATCCTGCCGTGTGCAGTTATTGGAAAGACCAAAGTAAACCGAAGCTATAGCACAAAACCGAAGTCATGAGGCTAAAGGCAGGATAAATCGTGAGACTAATCCGCAATGGCTGGCTGCTCCACTCTTGGACAAATCAACGTCTGTTCTAGGGTTGGCCTGTCTGTTGGTCTGTGATGTCCGTGAATATGGGCCATTGTTACTACTGGTAACCACCGCATGTACGACTTCAGGCTACAAACCGGGAAAAAAGATTTTTGTAAAAAAATTTAACTACCCACAGTAAAGAATTGCGTTTTACGCCATAACCTATACTAAACAGTACATATGGTGTACAAATTTAACATCAAATTTACAATAAAATTTTCTTCCCTTTCTTTTTAAAATACTAAATAATTTGAATTCTGTATCATTATTGGAAGAAGGCATTACCATTTTTAAACTGATAGCAATTTGTATTTACAGCTGTACATATCATAAAATATTGACTGATATAAAACCTGACACTGTTGGCACTGTGTAGCCCGCGTGTCCATGTCTATGGGAGAGGTTATTATTATCGGGCACCTTAGGACCTTGGCTGTCACTGATCATTCAAAGGCATCTTACGTTTGGTGGCTGACAGTTACACGGTTAGCTCCCCACCAAGTGTACCAGAAACTGGA
Source organism: Ostrea lurida (assembly GCA_903981925.1). Lineage (NCBI taxonomy): Eukaryota > Metazoa > Mollusca > Bivalvia > Ostreida > Ostreidae > Ostrea > Ostrea lurida. The sequence goes on from CAJDSM010031893.1 coordinate 11,231, forward strand.
TTCAACAATCATGAAATATCTACAACATGCATATGGTATATCTAAAGTATATGTAACGTGTAATGGAAAATTGATGTTCAAAGGAGATTGAAATTTGTGTCACCTTTTTCTCAATTTGAAGTTGGTTAGTGATCAAAGAAGACGAAAAAATATATACACCGAATTTATTTTCCTAATTTCAATTTGCATACATAATTATGGACTATAGACCATTTCAAACATTTATCCCAGAATGAAGCTTGGTTTTTAATCAGTGAAAGGTCTTACTTTGTTCACACGAATAGTTTCTTGTGGTTGCTTATGTGTTTTGTCTCCACAAGAGGCCCACTTTCTCTCCAGAGCGACCTCGTTTCTCTGATAAATCAAGGTCATCAAATTCAAAAAACAACACTAAGACACACAGAAAATGAATAATAAATTGATTTTTTATCCTTCAGAATAATGACAGTCAATTTCATTTGGTCTAGGATCTGGTCATGTGAAAGGAGGACAATTTGTGATGGTCTCCCTCTCGCAAGGGTTACAAAAGATAATGGTGCAGATGTTTACGGCTAAATTGATCGTTATGTTTCTGCGTAATTCTACTAAATGACGGTTCACAATTGTTAAGATCTTATTTGGATGTTTTTTACATTAAAAAATTAAGCAAGAAATGGTTTTCAAGATACTTTTTTTTTTTTTAACTTTTTTAGGATTCATCGCGGAAATAAAACTTATTATAGACTATTTCCAAGGAGACACAAATTCTCAGGTCTTAGTAGGGTTTATCACCCTTCAGGTTACATTTAAGGATGCCCTTGGGTTGATAAACCTACCGTGTGACCTGACAATTTGTGATGTCTTCCCGCCTAAAACAATCCATAACCTGTATAAAGCATTATCTGATAAGATAGCGTATACAAATACTCTTTCATGTTTCCAATTTGTGTTCCATCATTTCCTGTTTGCCCTTCTGTGGACCTGATTGGAACCTCAGACCCCACCATTTCTATCCAGGTCTTCTGCAGGCATGCTCAACTTCATTGCAACTGGCTCCAACCTTGATTTTCGGTTGAAACTACGGTTAAATGCTTGAATGACAAGTTACAGGTTAATTACGACAGCTTCGTTTCCATTTCTTCGGGTGTAAAATTTCATGATGTGAATATTAAAAACCACATTTGTACACATATGTTCCTTCATTCCCATCAACAAAAAATGTTCTTCACATCAACAAAATAATATTTCATCACTATTCACATCATGGTTTGGTACAAAGTGCAAAAACAAACCAAAATTTTGGTTTTCATCTGGATAAACAAACTGTACCTTGTGATTTATAAAATTCAAGAAACTAACAAATTGCAGTTCTCTGAATGTTGATTTATCATATATAGAATAATTTCACTCATGGCATACAAGTTGTATGCTGAACAAAAACAAGAGGCCCAAGGCCACAATCGCTCACCTGAGCACAGCTGCTTCACTAAGAAGGCAGTAGTTTGCGGATTTTAGAATGTTACCACTGTGGACTAAATCTAACCATGTCGGTGTGAAGGCATTATTCTGAACCAACTTATAATTTCTACTCCATATCAGGAAGCTTTAGGTAAAATCCACCTCTTTCTCGATTTCAATGAAAAAGCATTTTTAAAGAATTTCTCTATATATCTGCATGTAAACTTTGATCATCTATTGGGGCCTCAGACATACCCCGAGGTCATGATTGGACTGACAAACTTGAATCTCCACTATATCAGGAAGTTTCAGTATAAATTTTCAGGCTTTCCTGGCCGAAATGGTTTGAGAAGAGATTTTTAAAATTGTTCTCTATATATCTGCATGTAAAACTTTTGATCCTCTATTTGTGGCCCCATCGTACCCCCGGGGGTTCATGGATTTGAACCAAACTTGAATCTCCCCTATATCAGGGAAGCTCCTATTAAATTTCAGCTTCCCTGGCCCAGTTTGGTTCGTGAGAAGAAGATTTTTTTTGAGAAGATTTTTCCTTGATATTAATCATATGTAAAACTTTGATCCCGCCTGTATTGGGGGCCCCATAGTACCCCCGGGAGGTCATTGAATTTTGAAACAAACTTGAATCTCCTATATAATCGAGGAAGCTTTCCATATAAATTTCAGCTTCCCCCTCCATGGCCCAGGGTTCATTGAGAGAAGAAGTATTTTTTAAAGATTTTTCCCTATATATTCATATGTAAAACTTTAATTGATCCCCTATTGGGGCCCCATAGACCCTCGGGGGTCATGATTTGAACAAACTTGAATCTCCTCTATATCAGGAAGCTTCCCATATTAAATTTAAGCTTTCCTGGCCCAGTGGTTCTTGAGAAGAAGATTTTTAAGATTTTTCCCTTTATATTTCATATGTAAAACTTTGATCCCTATTGCGGCCCCATAGTACCCCGGGGGTCATGATTGAACAAACTTGAATCTCCTCTATATCAGGAACTTCCATATTAATTTTCAGCTTTTTCCTGGCCCACAGTGGTTCTTGAGAAGATTTTTAAAGATTTTCCCTATATATCCATTATGTAAAACTTTGATCCCCTTATTGCTGGGCCCCATCGTACCCCACAGGGGGGTCATGATTTTGAACAAACTTGAATCTTTCCAGTAATATCAGGAAGCTTCCTATATAAATTCAGCTTTTTCTGGCCCATTGGTTCTGAGAAGAAGATTTTTTAAATGACACCCACCTATTTTTTTGCATTTTCGTGATTATCTCCCCTGATGAGGGCCTGGTCCTTCATTTGGAACAAAATTGAAGCCCCTTCACCCAAGGATGATGTGTACCCAGTTGGTGAATTTGGCCCAGCGGTTCTATGAGAAGAAGTTTGAAAATGTGAAAAGGTTTATGACAAGACGAGCCGACGCGACATACAACGGAAAATTCTTGATCAGAAAAGCTCACTTGAGCCTTCGGCTCAGTGAGCTATAAAAACTATAAAAACTGCAGAACCCAATACGTTAATTTATTAGCTGTATAATATTGGATAATGTAACTCATTCATTGATGATCATATTTGTGTTCAGGATATTTGTAAGAACTATTTCAGTAACTAATGATTATTAGGCACATAAAATAAATTGTCTGGTTCTCGGAAATTGATTTTTTGAAAAACGTGGGTAGGTAGGTAGGGTTATTGTTTTGTTTTTATTTTCCCAAAGAGCTGAGGTAGGGATTTTATTTTTTGTTTTGAAATCAACACGATATAAAACCTGAAATGATTCAACACATTTACGAAATGTAATTTCAAGGGCAGTCAACTTTTATGTGCAGATGACTCAGATAAAAAATTGTTGACTAAATAAATGTTTGTTGGGATATTGTAAGGGTGACCCACAAAATCAAAACTTCTGATTCCCCACCTAACAAGTGAATGAATAAGAAAAATATCTTGTGACATTATTTATGTCCTAAATATTTCCAATTATACGAGTTTTCATTCTGTATTAATAAACCACTCCATACATTAAAAGTTTGTTATTTTCATAAATCTGATGAAAACATGAACTTGAACGGGTAAACCATATGTTGAGCTAGAATTTCCTCTGCTTTTAAAAATCCTCTGCATAATTAAAAAAATTAATTGAAAGTTAATCATATTTTAAATATACACCCTTATATGAGAATTCTAACACACAATGATTTTTCCTTCCCAAGATAGGCATAAAAAAACAATACTTGAAGAGGTTACTCTTGAGCTCCAAACTCTCATTCACGAGTTAGAGTTAGCGTTCAGAGGAGATAAACTCCTTACATTTTTCGGGAGATAACTCTACTCAATAGCGGCGGCAATTTTTTTCATTGGCAAGGCTTAATAAAAACAACCACAGCGGGCCAAAATTTTTTATAGGGCGCGGTCTCTGAGAAACCAGAGATTAATTTTATTTGGCCTAGTTTATCTTCCCCACAAAATTTCATGTGACCAAAATATAAACTGGTTTTGATTTGCTATCTGCATTCCGAACTTTGAGCCGACTTCTTCCTCATCTGAATTTACACTTGTCCCTGTGTGCAGAGGCACCCACCTTCTCCTGATATAGTTTGATTATTTAGCCTATAAACAAGCTTTTCTCTTTTAACAAGCATTCTGGCTAATGTCCCCTATCAGCCCCAGGTTTAAACGTTGTTTTGGATTAATATTCTGGGGTGAAAAATATATATCTTACATGTGTCATATAAAACTTAGGCCAACAAAAAAAAATATGTGTGTTTTACTGTCATCGACCGACCCGTATTTTTTCACCCTACCTAACACTTTTGTATTTGGAAAATTTTGTTTAACTTTCCAAAAAATTTGTCTATTCTCCAAAGCCTAACTGATTTTTTACCCTCTTTATGCACAAGATATCAACAACTAAAGTAAGTTGGACAGACTGTTTGAAAACTGCCAAACATACAATAAGTTTACACAAATGACATACCACAAACATCAAATATCCTAAATAGCAAACAACAAAAAAACAAAAAAACACAAAATTCCGACCCTGACCGACCCCCATTTTTTTCAGCAGGTGACAGTAAACACACAATTTTTTTTTTTGGGCCTGTATCTTTGTGCAGTGCGTATGAATTGATTTGTGTACCGAATTACCATAAAAAAAACAGATTACTATTAATTTATGCAATCTGTAGGTCATTTCTTTCTAAAAACATCATTTCACAATGCCTACTGAAATCCATAGTTTTGTGTAAAAAAAAAAAAAAAATAAAGAGAAAAAAGTTATTTATAATTAGAAACCACTCTAAAGAAGATTTATGTTGATAAGATATTATTTCAAATAAACGCGATGAGGTATGCTAATGATATCCCCCCCCCCCACAATTTTTTTTGGGGGGGGGGGGGGGGGCATAAAAGTGAAATCCTGCTTTCACATTTCTCATTTTAATCATGATAAAATGGATTGCGCTTTGAAATTCCAACTTTATTAAACAATGTAGAGAAATATAATCATGAACTTAGTGACAGGGTTCCACTGTATAATGATAAGTGGGTTATTACGACAGGGTCCACTGTATATGATAAGTGGATTATTAGCGACAGGGTTCCACTTATATTTGATAAGTGGGTTATTACACAGGGTTCCACTGTGATAATGATAAGTGGGTTATTACGACAGGGTTCCACTGTATATTGATAAGTGGGTTATTACGACAGGGTTCCACTGTATTATTGATAAGTGGGTTATTACGACAGGGTTCCACTGTATATTGATAAGTGGA
>CAJDSM010031893.1:16482-27502 GCA_903981925.1 Ostrea lurida
TGATAATGTGGGTTAGTTACGACAGGGTGCCACTGTATATAATGATTAAGTGGATTATTAGCGACAGGGTTCCACTGATATTTGATAAGTGGGTTATTACACAGGGTTCCACTGTATAATGATAAGTGGGTTATTACGACAGGGTTCCACTGTATATTGATAAGTGGGTTATTACGACAGGGTTCCACTGTTAATTGATAAGTGGGTTATTACGAAGGGTTCCACTGTATATTGATAAGTGGATTATTACGACAGGGTTCCATTATTACATGTGTGAATTTTTCTTTATGATAAGTAGATTATTTACATGGTGATTTTTCTTTTATGATCTCTCTTATTATTACGACAGGGTTCCATTATTACATGTGTGATTTTTCTTTATGATATTCCTTACCGGAAAAGATCGATAATCTATTCAAGGCCAGTAAGTACGAATTTTCAGGATCATGACACAGTGTACGGAGCCGGGTATTACACTCAGTGTAACCGAATTACATTAACCCAGTTCGTTATATTCCGCTCATTTCCGAATCACTCCATAAACCTCGCGACGGAGAAAAATTCAGTGTACACTCTCGGAAGATCTCGGAGTTATTTTGATTTGGTTCAAGATTATATTTGATTTTGCCTTGTTGTCTGGTGCTTATCATCAATGAAAAACATAAGGGTTGTGAACTTGCTAAGAATAAATGACGATCTTACCGCACCAACCGATTGAAAGATTGTCATATACGAATGTGGAACTAGGGAAACGGAACGCTCGAGTTATCAAAGCGGAAAGTAAAGAAGAATGGCGGATCCAATAGTAAAACACGCGGCTTTTCACGGTTAGTAGGATGGTATACAACACAAGAACAATGAAAGAAAAAAGACGGAAAACAGTGAAGAATTTACAGCATTAAGATAAGACTAAAATACGAATGTGGGCAATAGAAAACGGAACGAGTCATCAAAGCGAAAGTTGAAAGAAAATGGCGGATCGCAAGTAAGTAACACGCGCTTTCACTTTAAGTAGGATGGTATTACAACACCCAAGAATTATAAGGAAAACAAGACGACAAGATCATGAAGAACTTAACAGGGCATTTACAGATAAGGATAAATGACGAATGTTGGAATAGAAAACGGAACAATGTTAATCAAGCCGGGATAAGTGAAAGACACAATTGGCGGATCCAAATTGTGAAACACCGCGCTCTGTTCACATCTAATAGTACGGATTGGTATACAAACACGGTGACAACACAAGAAATAAAGAAAAAAGACCCCGAAAACAGGAAAGACATTACAGCGCAATTAACAGATAAGATATAATCATTTAAGCCCGTCATATTCTTTTAAATCAGTTAGAAATTTATTAAAACACCGAACCCTTCCATACTGACGATTTTTTCATCAGAATTTTTTCCCCGAGTGCTTCGAAAAATTACGAGATTTTTAAAAAATACTGATATTTGCCAAAAATCATGGCCAAGTGTCGAAAAATCTATAGAGCGTTGACAAAATTAGAGAGAAATCTACGGTTACATTGTGGTTTGCTTTCCACCAATTCTAAATATTCATTGAATGGGCTTTAATAAAATAATCTTCGAAAAAAATTGTTCTCTATGACTTTTTCCCTTGTAAGTTTGGAGCAGTATGTTCATGTCATGCTTTATTTCAGAAAGTCAACAAGATTCACACAAGTCTCACTCAGATCAAACATCCCACCGATGTTCAATTTTTCTCTCATCACTGTGTCATGTGATACCCAAACCACTCATCATGAACATGTTCTTTAGGTAACTTCTGCAGCCTTTCTATAGATATCTGGACCCAGTTGCACGAAAGTTTAGTTAAGTTTAACAACAGTTAACATCTATTCATGCTATGGAGGTTAGTTGAAGTTTTAACTGTCAGTTAAAGTTAAACTAACCTTTGTGCCAACTGGGGACCTGGCCAATGTTTCACAGCAACAACTGATTCACCTTTACATGGATATCAGTATCACCCTCGTTTCTGTTCCACATTGGTTAGAGCATTCCTGGACTTGTAGCCTTCCATCTTCGATCTAACCTGAGAGATTCCAGTACAACATCATCATATCGTCCAGCAGACTCCTACATGACACCAAACCTCTTCCTACTTCAGGAATCTGTATTTGGTACTAACTACCTACACTGACTCTGTTCATGGAAATCCATTACCTGTACTGGACAATGTACCTGAATGCTGATAAATCATATCAGTATCAATATCAAATTTTTTCAAACGGTTCCCATCTTAAGCACAGCATTAAAAAGCATTCTTTTGTTCTTAATTGATTCCTTATGATCAATTTAGATGGCCTTAAAGTGGCTTCTTTTTCTTCTTCAAAATGGCATTTTTTGTTTTAAATCTAGGATAAGGTCTTCGATACATGTAGGCTTGATTTCAGATTATTGGGCAACACTTGCATCGCTATGGATGCCAAGCATAGTTGAGAACTGACCCCAAAGTCTATTGAATTTTTCAAAGGATTGCCCCCAAAATTTTTCACCCAATTCTTTATGAATTACTGCTCCACTTTAAAAGGGTGTGACACTTCACTTTGAACAAAGTTCAGGTGGAGCTTTAAAAATATGTGCTATATTTCTGGAAGGTTGATTGACCCACTTCACCCAAACTTTTGGAAAAATCGTTTTCTTTTTCAAAATGTTTTTTTAATTAAATGTTTCCAAACTTATAGAAGATTCACTTGAGCATATGCCTAGGCATGAAAATCTTACCCTGTGGGAGTGACCAGCGGTTGCTGGCGAGCTTCTTGATTCAGTGGACACTTTTTGTGGTCCCATCCTTCCGAGAGTCTGACTGACATGACTTTGGGAAATTCCCTGATTGAAGAACTCTGATAAACCAAATCCCCACTAAACAGATTCAGTCGTTCTTTGTCCCCGCTAACATCTGGTACAGAGGGCTGTTTTCAAAAAAAGTTCAATTTCAGGCATACATCAGATTCATATATACAGGATAAATATCTGTATCTTGCTTATACTTCAAGTTTCTATTTTTGTCGATATTAACTTTCTTTCCGTACTCAAGTATTGACCTATACAATGCATATGTTAGTAACGTTCAGGGCTATTTGGGACCTGCGAAAACATCGGCCTGGATAGCTCAGTGTTAGGCATCTTAACTAGTAATGCAAGGGGATACCGGGTTTGATTCCTGGCCAGCCATAGTATTTTCCATTTCTTCTCCCCTTCCTATTTACAGCATTTCGGGTGTGGAGGCGGGGGGGGGGGATAGGAGTTCGAGATGACTCTGTAAAAGGAGGGGAGACAATGTGGTAGTATGAGATTACGGCCTTGCCTACTAGCTTGCTAGTGGGTCTAACCCTTTAGCTCCGATCGCTAGGGCACTGAACTGTTGTGCCAGAGGACATGGGTTCAAATGCCCATCAGAGGCATGGAAAAAATGTCTCTGTGTTACTTGGCACCCACGTTGTGGGAATCTATTTTTCATGCCTGCTGATGGGATTGTGAACCTCGGTTCCTCTGGCACAATAGTGCCAGTGCTCTCGATTGAGCTAACAGGGTTAACCACTAGCCATGAGCTTAGTAGGAAGGCCTTGTATTCTCAACACTACCACACATATTTCTTCATGTAAATTTACCAAATTTGTACTCTGACTTCATGAGGAGAACACATAACGGGCATTTCACCACTGGTTCAATCCTCATGTAATGTTCTCTGCGAGATGAATAAAATATTTTCTTCACAAATGAAAAAAGGAAAGAAAAAGTGAGGCAAGCTCACATACCCCACGCTCCCACATTGCTTGAATGTAGTTTGGCAATTCAGGTAGAAATCATATATTGAATATCGGATTAAAATGGAACAACATGAATGATTAAACTATTGGATTTTATACAGGATATTTTTTCTATAAAATAACAGTAAGAGATACTTTTTCATTTAACAATACCAATAATTTAATCCCTTCTTCCATTCAGTGTTGGTTTAAGAGTCAAAGGGGCATAATTTCCCCGAAAAAAATTGAATTCAAGAGATTTTCCTGTGTATTATGCGCATCTACACAGTATGTTTTTCATGCACTACAAAGTTTCACGATAATCTGTTGAGCGGTTTCATAGGAGTTCGCGCTGACAAAACTGTTTCAATAGTATATTTTAAAGTGGCCAAATTTTTCTAAGTTCAAAAGGGACATAATTCCCCGAAAAAAAAAATTGAATCAGAATTTTCTGCATATATGCACATTCCTGACATTGGTATGTCTTCATAACTACAAAGTTTTCACGAAGATTTCTGTCTTGAGCGGTTTCAGAGGAAGTCTGCGCTGACAAAAAAAACAGGACTGACTGACGGACTTGACTGACAGACGGGTCAAAAACATTATAACCTCCGCAACTCGCGTTGCGTTGGGCAGTATAAAATATTTCTATATCAAATATGGGTGTATTTTCCAAATACTCTTATGTTAAAATAGGCTGACTTTTTGTGGCCTTGGCTGTTTTCCCTATTGTAAATGTTCTTAAGAGCTCATGATACACGTATCCTTGAAACCACGCCGATCTCATTTTTGAAAGTCCTTTAAGACCTTACTTTTAAGTTTTACCTCGCTTAATCTTCAAAGAGAAGTCAATCTTGTAAGGCTCGCGTCATTACTTTGAATATTCTTGCCCACAGCTTGCTAAAACTGGTGATTTGCTAATTGAAACCCCACCTTAATGCGGATGTATCTAATTCATTGCCATTCGGTATTACAGCTCTTGGGTAGCTTTTAACAGTGCAATGGCGTTCTCTGAACCATAAAATAGTTAAATCATACAATAATATATCATATCTGATTATTACAGGGTTATATAAATAAACGCCAAGATTTTTCCAAAGTTACAATGTAACTTGAATTGTGCCCACAGACTCTCCATTTTTCTGATTTCCGAGTCCCAAATATCATAACATATCTGTCATGTTAAAGAATCCTGCCGTGTGCAGTTATTGGAAAGACCAAAGTAAACCGAAGCTATAGCACAAAACCGAAGTCATGAGGCTAAAGGCAGGATAAATCGTGAGACTAATCCGCAATGGCTGGCTGCTCCACTCTTGGACAAATCAACGTCTGTTCTAGGGTTGGCCTGTCTGTTGGTCTGTGATGTCCGTGAATATGGGCCATTGTTACTACTGGTAACCACCGCATGTACGACTTCAGGCTACAAACCGGGAAAAAAGATTTTTGTAAAAAAATTTAACTACCCACAGTAAAGAATTGCGTTTTACGCCATAACCTATACTAAACAGTACATATGGTGTACAAATTTAACATCAAATTTACAATAAAATTTTCTTCCCTTTCTTTTTAAAATACTAAATAATTTGAATTCTGTATCATTATTGGAAGAAGGCATTACCATTTTTAAACTGATAGCAATTTGTATTTACAGCTGTACATATCATAAAATATTGACTGATATAAAACCTGACACTGTTGGCACTGTGTAGCCCGCGTGTCCATGTCTATGGGAGAGGTTATTATTATCGGGCACCTTAGGACCTTGGCTGTCACTGATCATTCAAAGGCATCTTACGTTTGGTGGCTGACAGTTACACGGTTAGCTCCCCACCAAGTGTACCAGAAACTGGATTCAACAATCATGAAATATCTACAACATGCATATGGTATATCTAAAGTATATGTAACGTGTAATGGAAAATTGATGTTCAAAGATTGAAATTTGTGTCACCTTTTCTCAATTGAAGTGGTAGTGATCAAAGAAGACGAAAAATATATACACCGATTTATTTTCCTAATTTCAATTTGCATTACATAATTATGGATATAGACCATTTCAAACATTTATCCCAGGAATGAAGCTTGGTTTTAATCAGTGAAAGGTTCTTACTTTGTTTCACACAGAATAGTTTCTTGTGGTTGCTTAATGTGGTTGTCTCCAACAAGAGGCCCACACTTTCTCTCCAGAGCCGACCCTCGTTTCTCTGATTACAATCAAGGTCATAAAATTTTCAAAAAAACAACACTAAGACACACAGAAATGAATAATAAATTTGATTTTTTATCCTTCAGAATATATGAAACAGTCAATTTCATGTTGGTCTAGGGATCTGGTCCATGTGAAGGAGACAATTTGTAGATGGTCTCCCTCGTCGCACAGGGTTACAAAGATAATCGGTGCATGTGTTACGCCTAAGATTGATCGTTATGGTTTCTGCAATTCTACTGAATGACGTTCACAATTGTTAAGATCTTTATTGAATGTTTTACATAATAAAATTAAGTCAAGAAATGTTTTCAAGATTACTTTTATTTTTTTTCGTAACTTTTTAGGATTTCATCGGGTAATAAACTATTTTAGACTATATTCCAAGGAGACACAAATCTCAGGTCTTTAGTCAGGGTTTTCACCCTCAGGTTAATTTAAGATGCCCTTGGGTGATAACACCTATCCGTCGACTGACAATTTGTGATGTTCCCCGCTAAAACAAGCCATAACTGTATTAAGCAGTCATTATGCTGAAAGCAATAGCGTTATACAAACCTCTCATCGTTCCAATTTGGTTCCATCATTCTGTTTGCCTCTGATGGATTGAACCCTCAGACCCACCATTTGCTATCAGGTCTTCTTGCAGGCCATGCTACAACTTCATTGCACTGGCTTCCAATCCTTAATTTGGGTGAAACTTGAGGTTAAAGTGAATAGACAAAGTACAGGTTAATTACGACAGCTTCGTTTCATTTCTCGGGTGTAAAATTCATGATGTGGAATATAAAAACCACATTGTGTACACCATATGGTTCCTTCATCCATCAACAAAAAGTGTTCTTCATCCATCAACAAAATAATATTTCATCACTCATACATCATGGTTGGTACAAAAGTGCAAAACACAAAAAATTTGGTTTTACATGATATAAACAACTGTAACCTGTGTGATTTAATTAAAATTCAAAAACAACAAAATTGCAGGCTCATCGAAATGTGATTATCATCATTAGAATAATTTCACATGGCATTACAGTGTATGCTGAACAAAAAAAGAGGCCAAGGCCACAATCGCTCACCCTGAGCACAGCTGCTTCACTAAGAAGAAGCCAGTAGTTTGGGATTTAGAATGTACCATCTGTGGACTAAATCTAACCATTGTACGGTGTGAAGGCATTATTCTGAACCAACATTATAATCGTACACTATATCAAGGAAGCTTCAGGTAAACGATTCCACTCTTCTCGCTTTCATGAAAAAGATTTTTAAAGAATTTCTTCTATATATCTGACATGTAAAACTATTGATCATCTATTGGGGCCCAATACCCCAGGGTCATGATTGACTGACTCGAAACTTAATTCCACTATATCAGGACAGTTTCAATAAATTTCAGCTTTCCTGGCCTAATGTTTGAAGAAGATTTTTAAATATTTTCTCTGATATATCTGCATGTAAAAAGCTTTGTCCTCTGATTTGTGGCCCATCGTACCCCGGGGGGTCAATGTTGGAACAAACTTGAATCTCCCCTTATATCAGGAAAGCTTCATATAAATTTCAGCTTTCTGGCCCAGTGGTTCTGTGAGAAGAAGATTGTTGAAGAGGTTTTGCCTTATGTATAATCATATGTAGAACTTTGATCCCACCTATGGGGGCCCCATAGTAACCCCTCGGGGTCATTTGATTTGAAACAAACTTGAATTCCTCTTATATCGAGGAGCTTCCATATAAATTTCAGCTTCCTGGCCTCAGGTTCTTGAAAAGTAAGATTTTTTAAAGATTCTTTCCCTATATATGTCATATGTAAAACTTTAATTGATCCCCTACTGGGGCGCCCCCATAGACCCTCGGGGGTCATGATTTGAAACAAACTTGAATCTCTCTATATCAGGAAGTACCATCATAAATTTAAGCTTCCGTGGCCCAGTGGTTCTTGAGAAGAAGATTTTTAATGTTTTTCCCTTATATATTCATATGTTAAAACTTTGATCCCCTATGGGCCCCATAGTACCCCGGGGTCATGATGTTGAACAAACTTGAATCTCCTCTATATCAGGAAGCTTTCCATATAATTTCAGACTTTTCCTGGCACCAGGCAGGTTCTTGAGGAAGATTTTAAAGAGTTTTCCCTATATATCATTTGTAATAACGTTTGGATTCCCCTTATTTCTGGGCCCATCTCACCCGCGATACAAGGGGGTCATGATTTGAACAAACTTGAATCTTCCAGTTATATCAGGAAAGCTTCCTATATAAATTTGCAGCTGTGTTCTGGCCCATTGGTTCTTCTGAGAGAAGATTTTTACAATGACACCACCTAGTTTTTTGTGCATTTTCGTGATATCATCCCGCTTTGTAATGAGGGCCTTGGTCCTTCATTGGAACAAAATTTGAAGGCCCCTCACCCAAGATGGATGTGTACCAAGTTGTGAATTTGGCCCACGGTTCTTGAGAAGAGTTGAAAAGTGAAAAGGTTTTATGACCAACGACCGACGCCGACAGACAACGGGGAAAATTTTGATCAGTGAAAAAGCTCACTTGAGCCTTCGGCTCAGGTGAGCTATTAAAAACTATAAAAACTGCAGAACCAATACGTGTAATTTATTAGCTGTATAATATTGGATAATGTAACTCATTCATTATGATCATATTTGTGTCAGGATATTTGTAAGAACTATTTCAGTAACTAATGATTTTAGGCACATTAAAATAAATTGTCTGGTTCTCGGAAATTATTTTTTGAAAAAGTGGGTAGGTAGGTAGGGTTTTATTGTTTTGTTTTTATTTTTCCCAAAGAGCGAGGGGTAGGGATTTTATTTTTTGTTTTGAAATCAAACGATATAAAACCTGAAATTATGTCAACACATTTACGAAATGGTAATTGTTTCAAGGGCAGTCAACTTTGTATGTGCAGATGACTCAGGTAAATAAAATTGTTGACTAAATTAAATGTTTGTTGGGATATGTAAGGGTGACCCACAAAATCAAATACTCTGATTCCCCACCTAACAATGTGTAATGAATAAGAAAAATATCCTGTGACATATTTATGTCTAAATATTCCCAATTATACGAGTTTCATCTGTATTTAATAACCACTCCATACATTTAAATGTTTGTTATTTTCATAAATCTGATGAAAACATGAACTTGAAACGGGTAAACCATCATGTTGAGCTAGAATTTCCTCTGCTTTTAAAAATCCTTGCATAATTTAAAAAAATTAATTGAAAGTTAATCATATTTTAAATTACACCCTTTATGAGAGATTCTAACACACAATGATGTTCCTTCCCAAGATAGGCATAAAAAAACAAACTTGAAGAGGTACTCTTGAGCTCCAAACTCTCATTTCACGAGTTAGAGTTAGCGTTCAGAGGAGATAACTCCTTTACATTTTTTTCGGGGATAACTCTATACAGATAGCGGCGGCAATGTTTTTTCATGGCAAGCTTAATAAAAACAACCCAGCGGGCCAAAATTTTATAGGGCGGCGGTCTCTGAGAAACCAGATGATTAATTTGTATTTGGCCTAGTTTTGATCCTTCCCCACAAAATTTCATGTGACCAAATATAAACTGGTTTTGATTGTTGCTATCCTGCATTCCGAACTTTGAGCCGCTTCTCTCATCTGATTACACTTGTCCCTGTGTGCAGAGGTCACCCCACCTATCTGCCGTGATATAGTTTGATTATTTAGCCTTAAACAAGCTTTCTCATTTTAACAAGCATTCTGTAAATGTCCCCTATCAGCCCCAGGTTTTAAGTTGTCTTGGATTAATATCTGGGGTTGAAAATATATATGCTTACATGTGTCACATATAAAACTTTAGGCCACAAAAAAAAATATTGTGTGTTTACTGTCATCCGATACCGACCCTATTTTTTGCTACCGCACCAACACTTTTGTATTTGGAAAATTTTGTTTGAACTTCCAAAAAATTTGTCTTTTCTCCAAAGCCTTAACTTGATTTTACCTCTTTTGCACACAGATACTGCCAACAACTAAAGTTAGTTGGACAGACTGTTTGAAAACTGCAAACATACAATAAGTTTACACAAAATGACATACACAAAACATCAAATATCCTAAATGAGCAAAACAACAAAAAAAACAAAAAAACACAAAATCCGATCCGCCTACCGGACCCCCATTTTTTTCAGCAGGTGACAGTAAACACACATATTTTTTTTTTTTGCCTGTATCTTTGGTGCATGTGGTATGAATTGATTTGTGTACCGAATTACCATAAAAAAAAAAGATTACTATTAATTTATTGCAATCTGTAGGTCATTTCTTTCTAAAAACATCATTTCACAATGCCTACTGAAAGCCATTAGTTTGTGTAAAAAAAAAAAAAAATAAATGAGAAAAAAGTTATTATATTAGAACACTCTAAAGAAGATCCTATGTTGATAAGATATTATTTCAATATAAACGCGTGAGGATGACTACATGTATCCCCCCCCCCCACAATTTTTTGTGGGAAGGGGGGGGGGGGGCATAAAACAGTGAAATCCTGCTTTCACATTTCTCATTCTTAATCATGATGAAAATGGATTTGCGCTCTTTGGATAATTCCAACTTTATTAAACAATGTAGAGAAATATAATCATCGAACTTAGTGACAGGGTTCCACTGAATATAATGATAAGGTGGGGTTATGTTCACGACAGGGTGCCACTGTATATTGATAAGATGGATTATTAGCGACAGGGTTCACACTTATATTTGGATTAAGTGGGTTATTACACAGGGGTTCCACTGTGATAATGATAAGTGGTTGATTGAACGGACAGAGGTTCCACTGTATGATTGATAAGTTGGGTTATTGACGGACAGGGTTCCACTGTATTATTGATTATAAGTGGGTTATTACGACGAGGGTATCCACTGCTATGATTGATAAGTGGATATTACGACCAGGGTTCCATTATTACATGTGTGATTTTTTCTTTATGAAAGTAGATTATTACATGTTGTGATTTTTGCTTTATTGATAAGCTAGATATTACATGTGTTGATTTGTTAGTCTTTT
>CAJDSM010031893.1:27527-39408 GCA_903981925.1 Ostrea lurida
TGATGTGTTCTAGCAGCTGCTCCTCGCCTCTCTGGAAATAGGGATGATGAAATTCGAGGTCGTCCTTCTCTAATCTCAGGCCTTGCTCAATGTTAGCTACTTTCCTGAATCCATCTGTGAAATTAAAGGCATTAACATTTGAGGATATTTATCACAACATAGGAAACTGATGTGGATGGGAAGTGTACTGATACCTTAGTCTTAACTCTGTGTTAAATGCATTAAACACAAGACTTGTTTATGTTTACAAACTGGTGAAATATTAATTTTGTAATTTATAGCATCCTAATTTTGCACAGACACTAGGGCTGTGCGGTGCACCGAAAATTTCGATGCACCGTGATTCACTTCTTTCGATTCGATGCACCGATTCGGAATTCCAAATTTCGATTCGGTTCGGTTCAAAATTTAGTAGCACATGTAAACAACAAAATAGCGGCAACGAGACGGTCTGAGGTGATGGAATACTTTACTTTTGATTAAAACAATGGAAAGTAGGACAAATAATCTACCATATGTACTTGTAAGTTATATGCTACACCGTTCAAACATATTACGAGTTCAGCAAGTTCTGTATCTGCACATCTTACGAGAAAACACAATTTGAATATCAGTTCAAGTGTGGACTCTTACTAAGCCAACATGATGTACAGCGAGTGGACAACTGCAAATTTCATCTTCTAGACACAAGCTGATGCAAATATCAACAGCGAACGGACATGATCCAAAATTGAAGTGCAATACACTAAACACTAAATGTACACTTGTGAAAATTAATCTATTATGTTTTAATTTCCTAATACTCAAGATTTGAATGTGGCATTTTTTAATGCTAAGTCAGTGACGTATTTACACTTTTCATATCTTTTTTTTACATGAAGTTTTTCTTTAACCTTAAATAACGGAATTTTTTAAGCATTACTTTTTTTTTCAAGTTTGTTTCAGTATCAATTGATTCGATTCGAATAAAAATCGAATTGTAGCATTTTGAATCGAAATCGAACCAAATGAACCCTGAATCGTCCCAGCCCTAACAGACACAAATTAACTTTTAAATGGTATATATATAAAAAATGGGGGGGGGCTCTTCTCTCTAAGATATACTTACACATGTTTAACTGCCTGATGAAACTGGCTATGTTGCTGTGTTTGAAGTAAAGAGGTAAGATCTCTTTAGCAAATCTTCCCTGGTCAAAGACATGAAAGCTTTTCCCAGACTGCAAAAAATCAAGCACATATGCATGATATACAGAAAACAGTACATATGTAGACATGACATACACGTATGTAGTACAGTAAAAATGGGTTTGTATAATCTAAACACGTCCCAGTACAGGCCACTACTGAGTATGAGGAAAGTTATGTGACCATCAATTTATGCTGTTTTTCATGATATATAGAGGGTATTCGCAAAATTTGGACTAAAAGTATGAAAGTCTAGCTTAATATAAATGAAATCTTTAATAATAAACATGTTGAAATTCTCCCTTTAATAGGGAGGATTAGTGAAATGAAGATACAGTCCCCGAGATCATTCCTGGACCCAAAGCTGCATGCTCAAGGGTAGATATTGTAATTTCCCCCACAGAATCGACTCCAAATCGTGGAGGGTGTTAAAAAGTCGTTGCATACCTGGTGTATTTATATATAGAGGGTATTTATATCACCCTTACTACACATTTTACGGCTTATTGATAGAAATTCGGAGGCCTATGGTCCTATAAGTACCTTTATACTCCTTTTTACTGACACACCACAGGGGCTCGTCACGAACGTTTTTGTCTTATTATCATTTAACACCATCTATTCTATATTTATACAAGGGGGGTGGGGGGTCCAGGTTCCCCAAAATTGCTACCTCACATTCCGAGTCGCCTCATTTTAATATTTCACGAATGTTAATTTTTACAATCCAGGTATCAATCAATTGGGTAAAGATAATATTTTGTAAAAGTACCTATGGCCATGCCAATTCGTAATCTAGTTCTACGGACTCGCTCGCTTCTATTTTTGATAAATCCAAATAATAATATTATCAAAAAATAATGTTCGCTCGCATGTTTAAAATATCCAAATAAATTTTTTTTCGACAATTTTTTTTGACATTTTACAAGCACAAAAAATCTTGATACACTTGACTGAAAAATGACAGAAATGCAGGCCCTTGAGAATGTTCTTGATATTGTAATTCGGCATTTTTAAGCTTTCTTATCTTTCTATATATGATATTTCAAAACACTAATTGAAAAATATTAAGTTCATTTAGTAAGCAAATGATTTCTAATGAATTTAGATCTGTATTTGTAAGCTCTCACTTTTTGAAATTACATATATTTCAATTAATTAATAATATTTATGTTTCTTGTATTCGCTCACCTCATAAATTTTATCTCCAAAATGAAAAATAATATTTTTAAAATAATTTTGCCCTCTCGCCTCACTTTTTTTGTTTGAAAATCCGAAGAACTATTTTACGAATTGGTGTGGCCTAATATTTTACTTGCAGTGACAATGTACAAGATAAAGCAATGCAATTTCTATCATTTTTGAACCCCCAGGAACTTTTCCTCAATGAAGAAGACAACCCTGGAAAATGCATTCTCATTGGTCAATTTAATTTACTCTCCAAGTTAACTCGTGTATAGTTTAGGCGTGTACTTTAAATAATGAAGAGAAACATGTCAGAAATTGAGAAAGAAGACACGTGGGTTTAGTGGTAAGTACAAATTAAGATTTTAATATTACAGTATTTAAGTAATTAAATACATAGTACGTCAACATGATTTAAATCCATGTTGACATATTCCCGTGAAACATTACTTGCACACGACGTACGAATTAACTGATTGAAATTGAATTGACCATTCAGAATGTGCAGGGTTCCAAATTATCGCTCGCCCACTTGCATTGGCGACCATTTTTTACTTGTGGGCACCCTATATTTCTGTTATCATCGCTCACATGGCGACCGTAATTGTCTGATCACTTTTTATACTGATCGAGTCCTATATTTACATTAACTGGTGTCCCACCTCAGTATAAGGCTCACAGCACAAGTCGTCCGGGAACCGGTTTATATTGTTTTCGGTTTTATTTACGTGGCGTTTCAACACCCACCCACCCAGGGCCCCCTCCAACATACGATAGTAGACAGAAGACCGCAAAGAATACTTGAAGGGGTATGAATCAAAGAAAAAATGTCTGTAGAGAGAATGCAGGCTTGCCTAGAAGATAGTAAAAGGGGACGTACCGCATGATATGTGTCGTACGTGTGTACAATGTAAATCACGACACGAAAGATTCGATATTTACAACAGGTTGTCAAAGTTAAAACCTTGATAGCATCGTGAAACATGAGCTATCAAAACTGCATACACGAATCGATCAATAGAAATAGATGTGATTAGAAGAAACCTGTTAAATGGAGTCATATCTGGAAGATCATCAACTTCTTGAACTTGGACCATGTAGCCAAGCTGACGAAAATAAAATGCAATGTGACCTGATGTTTCTTTTTTCTGTGGGCGACTAAAATTTCATGTGGGCTCAAATGTTATCTTATTTAGGGGCCCATTTGGCCCCTAACATGTTCAGATAAAGTTGGAACCCTGATGCGTCAACCATTTTGGGTGATTGAGGAAAAGTTCCTGCGATTAAATAACTAAAGAAAATGCATTGCTTCTTCATATATATTGCCGAAGCAAACTGATATTGGGTATTTTCAAAAACTATTATCTTTCCCCGATCAATTAAGACCTGGATTGTAAAATTTATTAAACAAAATAAATAAAAATGTGAGATAGCGTCGATTTTTGGGATCCCCCTTGAGTAAATATAGAATAAAGAGGGTCAATATACTTGATTACTTCGTGACGAGTCCCTGTGGTCACACTGCGAAAATAAATTGTTCACTAAAAATTTAATAACTCTGGACTAGACACCAGATAGTGACATATTAAAATATTTTGTTCTGTGCTTTTAGTTTAGGCTTAGGTAGTTAGAATATTCTAACTGTGACTCGGTCCCCTCATCACAGTTAAAACCGGGTCCGGAGGACATCTGTCATTTTAACGATAGAACGTTCTATCTAAGGCTTAGGTGACAATGATACCCCCATGATTCTTTTAGAAGCATGTTTTAAACTTACTCCGTCCCAACATATCAGGTCATCACATGTTGGATTTTCAACAAGCGCCCATAGCTTGGTCAAAAAAGCGGGAACAGGATTGGAACCCATTATTGTAGCTTGATACATTCAAGGGAATTTACATTCCAAATACTCAAATAACTTCAATGAAGAAATGGCCACCGGAAGTGTGGAATACGAAAATAATAGATCTATGAACGATTGCACTGCGTGTTGAGAAATTTTAATACATTCATATAGCAACACAGGGATAATTTATAAACTTAATATGTCTGCATATGCTAAAAGAAAATATCAAATTTAAGTTTCATAGTCGTAAATTACTGCGCAATTTAACAGGCATTGATAGGGTTATTCTCAAAACACGTTCTTGTTCAAAGACAATGAAATCGATGTGTTTAACATTGGGGAAGTGAGTTGCTTTTCCACCATAGGAGCTTGTCTTCCGGATAGTGGAAAATGTGGTATAAAAAGGAGCAATTACAGATTTCATATTTTCGTCATGGTTATACATTTGTAACAGAAAATGCAATTAACGGACCAGACCGACCGGGATTCAAACCCGGGCCCCCTGAATCTCTAGCCAGGTGCTCTACCACCTGAGCTATCTGGCCATCGGAGATCGAACCCGGCTTACCGCTACATTCCTCCCTCCTTAAAATGTTTTAATTTTAGTCCCCGAAGACATATGTAACCCGGAACCTCGAATCCTGGTCACGGCACCATATAAAACAGGAATGGAGAAAATGCAACGGACCAGACCGGAATTTGAACCCGGGCCCCCTGAATCTCTACGCAGGTGCTCTACCAATTGAGCTATCTGGCCATTGGAGATATTGAACCCTGTTGACCGCTACATTTCTCCCTCCTAATTAAAATGGTCTTCGTCCTCGAAGACACACAACCCTGGTTCTTATAGCATCTGGCAGGACTTTCACCTGCAATCCAAGGGGTGTTCAACAGTACCATATGTAACAGGAAGGGAGAAAATGCAACGGACCGGACCGGGATTCAAACCCGGGCCCGCTCATCTCCAGTCAGGTGATCTACCAACTGAGCTATCTGGCCACCGGAGATCGAACCCGACTGATCACTAAACACTGATCCAGATCAAGGTCGCCAATTATATAAATATAAATGGGACTTCCATTAGACCAAAATAATCTGTGTACCAATTTTCAAAGCAATCTAACCATTAGTTTTTGAGTTACTAAGAACAAATTCACAAACAAAGAAACAATCAGAGATTGCATACCTCCAACATGGTTCAGCATTAAAGTCCTCTGGATCCAGGATCTGCATCGCCTCCAAAATTTTATAGGGACTTCCTTACACCAAGATACATCTGTTTACCAATTTTCAAGGCGATCTGACCATTAGTTTTTGCGTGAATTGTTGCTAACAGACAAATAAATACTAGTAAATCCACAAACAAAGTAATTAATGAATAAACGCCTCCGATTTTATATCCTTCTTGGCGATGGTAACAAATTAAGAGCAATTAATCAGGGATTTCTGACCTCTGCCATGGTTATACATTAAAGTCTTCTGGATCCGGATCGCCACAAAAAATTATTGAAGATTTTCACCAAGATACATCTGTGTACCAATTTTCAAAGCGATCTGAGCATTGATCACCACCAAACTTCAACGGAGACTTCCTTAGACAAAAAAGTTGATGCTGCAGGGTTATAACGAATCTCGTTTAAAGTCATCATTTCGCAAATTCTACGGTCGCTATAATGACCTTGTTTGCGATTACAAATTATCACTAAGTCATATGTTGACTGATTTGTTTCATACCCTTTGTTAGACTGTCATTTTCCTACTAGATTTGACTACGGGTAATCCCGTTTACTTTGTTTCGACTGGGGGCTCATGGCGAGTGTGGCCGGTCAGCAGAGGATGCTTGCTCCTCCATGGCACCTGATCCTACCTTCACTTTTGTCGGAGGTCCGTGTTGCCCTACACTCGATTTTGTATATGTTTTTTTGGATTATGATTACGTTTGACACAATGTTAACTTCGCCTTTTTGTATCAAGATACATATGTGTACCAATTTTCAAAGTGATGGACATGTATGATAATATAGTGACTTTTCCTTGTCAATATTTGAAAAATGGCGGTCATATTTTTTTTCTGTTGAAATTGAAATGACGGGAGATTTTAACTTTTAGCGGGAGGGACGAGAGAGGGTCTCAAAATCGGGAGATCTCCCGCCGGGAGAATCACATGCATGTGATATGGCCATTAGTTTCTGCATTAAGTTGCTAACAGACAAATCCACAAACAAATATTTTTTATGACCTCCGTGACGAAGGTAATGAATAAACGTTAATCGGAGATTTCTGACCTCCGTCAAGGTTACATTAATGTCTTCTGGATCCGAGATCCGGACCGCTGTGGACCTCCTTAGAACAAGACATATCTGTGTACCAACTTTCAAAGCGTTTTTCCTTTAAGTTGCTAACAGACAAATCCACAAACAAATATTTTTTGTAACCTCCTTGACAGAGGAAATATTGAAAATATGAATCCTCATATTAAAATCACCTTGCCGCGTTGAAGTCGTTTTGATAATACGTCATTTAAAATACCAAAATGTGTACAAGACCTGCATCTTTATCAAAATGTCTTCAAAGGTGAATTAATATTTTCCACAGTCCGGAAGACAATTAGTCCTAAGCCTGTGTGAATTCTTCTAAATAAACATAAACCCTTGCAACTTGTTCTTTAATAATCTAAAGGATGCATATGATTTTATTTTCAATCACTACCATATTCACAGCAAGCCATAACAATGAAAGAACAAAATAAAAAGAAACTCCCCACGCTGAAGGAGTGAGAAAAACCCTATACAAAATAAGAAAGAGCGAGAAAACGGATTCTTAATACCTGAAATATACATGTACAATATACATGTATACCTACATGAACAATTTGTTTTATAACTCGGAATAAAATGTAGCTCGTCATTGGTTGAAATGCGTCACGTGACTGCCGTTTCTTTAGACGGCGAGTAGCAAAATGTAGACAGCAACAGCAACATGGCGTCTGACATTACGTCTTTTCAGAAACTAACTTTTCAGCATACTATGCTTTGAGATGACCATATGTGAGATGCTAGTACATAAATTAACTAGTATCTCACATATGGCCATCTCAAAAGCTTGCAAAAAGTAAAAACTGATTATGGAGGTGATTGGCAGGGAAATCACATACATGTACTTTTGATAATTTCTCGTTTCTCTGTTTATTTTCATTATTTTTAGAAGGGAGGGGGTTACAAAAAAATCAGGTGCCTGTTGTCTTGGGCACATATTCATGACATATTGCCAATTACTTCTTATCACGAAGAAACCAATACGATCAACAGACCAATCAGTGGGGAGACGGGTCAGCCAATTAGGGTCAGGTAACCGTGCACCTTCTTTTATTTCCTTTATGTTAATCTTCTTGGACTGGTGGAAGACCTTGTCCAAATCGTATGTCCAAACTATTATGGTGCTGATAATTTCAAAAAGCATGGAAAAGCTTCATTTGTCGTATCATGGCAAATACGCACCCTGGTTTGTAAGTCCGAACTGAGGCCTCGCACTGGTAATGTTAGTTGGTCTGATGCCATTACGGAACTTGGCACTGGGTTATATATTAGTCGGAGTGATGATGAGTCCTGCAAATTCAACAAATTCCTACGGAAATTGAAACTTCTTTGGGTTCAGTGTAATGTCGTTGCTTATACATATATGTATATCAAACCGAAAAAAAAAAATGAAATTTCAACGGAATTTACCCGCATACATGTACATGTATATGTCATATGTCATCTACGCATTTGACCGTGCTTCAATATTCAACTATTTATCAATGCGCTGGGTGTGCATATCATCACTGGCCAAAAATCCCTGTGGAAACACCTAGTACATGCAGCATCCCCTGGGGCGTGATAGTTGTGAAATACTGGTCTTCCCAACGTATTGGCAGAGAATGGTACCCATTCCAGGCATCTGTCACCATTTTCTATGCACCCCAAAAACACATTCAGATGTAAAAGGGACTAAGAACATGGTTAATTTGGCGAACGGAATATCAATTTTGTGGTTTAAGTCTACAGTCCTTGGGGGAGGGGGTGTACCAATGTATAATCTTTAAAAAAAATTGAGATGGAATCGTGTTTATACATGTGTCATTTCTTCTTGAAAGCTGCACTTTGATTCAGATAGCAGCGTTTCCCCCCATAAATTTTAGGTGTTTTGGGCAAGCCGTTTATCGTTGCCAGCTAGATCGAACGTCTACACTCCGGCTTACCTGTTTCATTTTTTACTATTAAGGTATTCATGACAAAGCCGTAGGACTGTCTTTGAATGTGTGTGTGGTGTTGGGGGGGGGGGGGCGCAAACATCTCAATAATGTGATAAGCAAAAATAAAAAAAAATACCTAAAAAAAAAAAAAGTTAAAAAGCTAGTGGAACAATAAATGGGGGGGGGGGGGGGAGCAACTTCTAAATATCACCGAAGTGGACGGGGGGGGGATTAACTTTCTAAAAAATCACTAAATGTGGGGGGGGGGGGTGGGGGGGGGGAGCTTCTAAATGTGTGACAAGCAAATAAAAAAAAAAAACAACAAATAAAAAAAAAAAAATAAAAGAAACCATCTGGAGGGGCCCGTGTTTGCCCAACTCTTGTTTTTGTATTCTATTTGGGACTACGAGATTTTGATCACTGTTCATTATCTTTGCCTTTGCATTGATCACAGTTGAAATAAAACAACTTATATCTTAACTTAACAGTAAAGATGATTTATAAAAGGGATATTCATCGTAAGTTAAATTATAAAGTTTTTAAAAGAAGTTTTATAGGAAAACTCAAGCCTATTTTTGATCGGTTTGAGGCAGTTATATGATATGCAACAACAAAAGTCAATGAAAGGTATATGACGTAGACATCAAATTGCCTTAGAATGGGAATGCCTACCACTTGCGATCGTGAATTACGTGTTAACGCATCTGATTAAAATTACATCCATTGGGCGTGATATGAAGGAAGGGGGAGGGGGGGGGGGGGGGCATGGAGGCAGTTGTTCACATAGTTGTGTGCTTTTTTTCTTTCTTTCTTTTTTGCTTGTCACATAATTTAAAGCCCCCCCCCCTCAAAAACAGCCTTACGCCTATGAATTAATTGGTAAGCAAATGCATGCGTTTTACCGGCCCCCTAACACCAGTTTTCGTCGTTTTGCCCCCTCCCCCCCCCCCCCTTCTCGAAAAATCATGAGAAAAAAAAAATATATAGAAACAAGAAATTATCTAAAATATTTGATTTCCCCCACCATATCACAAGTGGCCACTTTAAAAGCTTGCAAAAATGCAGATCGACCCATGAAAGTGATCGACTGGGAAATCTTTCTCACCGTAGTTTCTCTATTTATTTTTTCATAATTTTTTGAGAAGGGGGTGTAACAGAAATCCACACTTCAGGTGCCTGTGGTTATATTAGCACGAACGGGTGCAAATTCACGAATGAGAAGATAACTATTCCATAATCTAAATACTAGTAGTAGACCATTAAAAAAAATATTTCCAATTTTGATATTGTCCCCAGTCTTCACCTCATCAACAAACCGGAAGAATCTCCATACACGGAAGTAGTATGGCTGAAAGCTGGAAAAACTGTTTGTTGACGATAATGACATTTAAGGTTAAAACACAATCGAAATGGTGTAAATTGATGCCAGCTTGTGTTTAAAGATGGAAATATCACTCCAACAAACAGTTGTTGTGAAAATCTCCGCTCAATTACACCACAAGACAAACCTTACACCTTTAACTCCAAGAAGTTGATGAGAAAAATGTCATTGACATTGTGTGCACTCAATGAACACGGATATGAGATGGCCAAAATAGGAATGTCAAAGTTTTTGGGTAACTGTTTTCTTCTCAGATTTATACTGGTTTTTATCAGTGCTCTTGTCTTATAAATCGGTTAATGTGGCACTCGATGTCGAGTGTCGGACTTGTCCAGCTTGATTTTGTTTTAAAATTCTACAGCTTATTTGTAGATCTATTCTAAAATTTATGGAATTTTTTTTTTTAAAATTTGAAGTAAAGGGATTTGAAAGACAAAATCTGTAGTGTTTGAAACTCGCTGTAAAAGGAGCAGGACATACAGGGCTAACTACTTGTAAAATTTGTTAACCCTGCCAGAGGGCCACTAGCCCTGCAATATATTTTGTTAATATACTAATTATCTTATCTTATTCAAGCGATAATATGATTCAAACTTATAATTCACATCTTTGATCCGAATCATAAAAATGTCAATGTTATTGCAAGATCCTCTCAATCATTATCAATATCATACATCTGAATTTCTCTCAGCGAAAAATTTAACCCGTCTGGTCAGGTGTCTTTGCGAAGAAATGTGTTCGCCCGCGGCAGAATTTATGTGTCTCGGGCGGTCGGGGGTACGGTTATTTCAAACACTGATATAATATTCATTCAAGTTTCAACAAAAATTCTATTTGCCTAATTTGGTCACCCAAGTACATGGAGACCACATTAAATATAATTACCGACTCAAATATTTCAGTCTTTCATATCAACGGGGTACCAGTTTAGGCTTTTCTCATACATATTCTTTGGCATAATTTGAAATTAAAGTTGGGTAACATAAAGGTCTTTTGAAACTTCTTTGAAATGTCGCTGAATGACATGCGGTGTTTTCACATATCACTCGGAACTCCGCGCGTGGCTCGTACCTCGCACACTGACCTCGGATGTGATCGGATTGTTGCCATATTGGATATTTGAATTCACGTGTTCAAAACAAAATATCCGTTTCGTTGGCTCCACTTACATGACCGTTATATCAACATGAAAACGGTTGCAAATAACTTACAATTATTCCCTTAGTGAATGTCAAGTCCATTTTTTCTAAACAAAGTCAGAAGGCAATAAGTCCAAAGAATCTCAACCGAGATTAGATGACATTTTTAAAAAGGATGAATCTTCTGTAAAGTGATGTAGAAAAATTGAATTCCACCTAAATACAAACTGTGAGTCTGTGACAAAGCACTATAAAGTTATATATGATAAACATACATGTACATGAAAGAGTTTTAAAATGAACTGTAAGAAATTGGCATTAATGGTTGTCTGATTGACTGGAACAAGTGAAATCTGGGTTTGGATGACAGATACACAATGTATTATAATACATATATATATGTATATGCACAAGTCAACACGTACGTATTTCAGTTTGGAATATGACCTAGCTAGCTTAAGTCACATACCATGAAACATTTTTTACTCTCTGATGTACATCTTGACCTGATTTGTGGTTTCATAGTGAACTCCAACCAATTTAAGCAATCCTTTAAGGAAGCATATTTAGGGAAGAAACATACAGAAGTGACAAAAAGACAGACTTGAAATAAACAAAAATATGAATTGAAGAGGAAACAAGGATTTCAGGCTGTATAGCAGTCTGAATTTCCGGGGCTAATTAAGGTGGCTTGCTACAGCTGGGAAAAGTTTCTCAATACAGCGCCAAATGATTTGATTATGGAAAGTTATAAGATAAAGGTCAAAAAGGTGCAAAATAATTAAATTTTGGATGCAGAAACATGATTTTCAAAATTTTATTTCTGAATCAG
This sequence comes from Ostrea lurida, assembly GCA_903981925.1. Lineage (NCBI taxonomy): Eukaryota > Metazoa > Mollusca > Bivalvia > Ostreida > Ostreidae > Ostrea > Ostrea lurida. The sequence goes on from CAJDSM010031893.1 coordinate 39,330, forward strand.
TATATACATAATGTGTATATATATATATATATTGAAATTGTAGTAAAAGTCCATGGTATAAGTAATACGTAGAGAAAAA
>CAJDSM010031894.1:0-18846 GCA_903981925.1 Ostrea lurida
AATCCACCAGCAGAGGCCTCGACACAGGGGTATAATGTAATTCATATACAGTACCGATTTTGTTGCACCAGATGCGCATTTCGACAAATTATGTCTCTTCACTGATGCTCAAACCGAAATGTTAAATCGCGAATACATGAAAAGTAACTTTATAAACGTGAAACAATGGTAGTGGCCAAAGATTGGAGCCCACATACTTTGAAGGATCAGAGCTATGCACCTGAGGGAGAAATAATCCTTAATTTTGTTTATAAATTCTAATTACTGCAATTAAATACATATCCATATTCAGCTAAGTAACATAAGTACCATAGCAAACTGGGGCTCAAAGAGACCCTCGGGGACTAACTGTCCACCACAGAGCCTCGACCCAGCCGGTCATAAATATAACTAGCATAACGTACCAAATTTGGGGGGGGGGGAGTTTTGCCCTCACCAGAAAAAAAAATTTCGCATTTCAACAAATCATATGTCTCTTCAGTGATGATCAAACGAAATGTTTTGGAAATCCGAATCATGAAATTAAAATTTATAAAGTGAATAATGCAGTGCCAAATTCAAGTTTGTACAAGCGTCTGTTTTAAGGAGGATTTAACTTGTTTATGTAGAAATATATGAATATTTATTCGCATTCTTTCTTAAGAAGTAGTGAGGATTTCTTTTATTTCACACCATGATATACGGAGTCTGTGAAATCTGGATTTAATATATTACGTCTTCCATTAACGGAAATAAGCGAACCATACATCAGGCTCACCCTTGGTAATTTTCGAGTAATGCAGAGTCTTATTTGCTCACATCCCCTCGAGTCAGCTCGGAAAATGGCTTTAAAGTTTCGCTCAGAAATGATGCGAGTTCATTATTTTATTTTCCTAGCAATTTTTCTGTTGATACTTTTATTTTGATGATGCATGTGCTATTTTAATAGACACCGAAATGCAATGGGTTTTATTTGAACTGTCCCTAAACTCCATACAATTTTCTTACATGATATAATTTAGGATCGTATTGATTAAATTAAAAGTAGCTACGTGAAAGGGTTTTGGAATTTCTATCTGATGAGAGGGTAATAAACTGCTGATTGTTCCTTTCAAATCTTTCCGAAAATCGGTCATTAGTTTTGTACAACGACAGCACAAATATTGGAAACTTGTTAGTAAGTATATATTGATACAGTCACCAAAATATATACATGGATGACACAACTCCAGTTTGGCAACAAACATCATTCAATCAATCGTCTTATCAAATTTTAGAGTTCTTCCTTGTTCCTTGTTTTTAAGTATAAAAGTAGAATTGCGAACTTCTAGAGGTCATCTAAATACAAACGTTTTGGAAAAGAACAGCAATACAAATGAAATCATTTTATATAACGTTGATACACATTCATAGCCTTTTAGTACATTTTGGCGATGCCAACCATTTTCGAGGAGGAACCATCAGTTGGAGATCTACAGGAAATGGAAATGAGGTTTAATATATATATATTGGTTGTTTCTCTTTATTGGAAATGAAGAAAGTTATGTTTGAAAATTACAGACACCATTTCCACATTGAAAAATGGAAATTTGCAAGTATTAAGAGATTTCCTGCGTTCAATCTTCATTAGCTTTGAATGTGAAAGAAATGTCATCTGACAGAGTTTGTGCAATGTATTCTATATTTTAGTGTCCATTGTGAAATACTATTCCAAGAGTTCGATAGTCACTGACAATGATGGTGTCCATGGTAGTCATGAAGATAATCGTGTATTGAGTTAAATATTTGCGCTGTAGTAATTTTTTTCAGTTTCTTTCTTCTAGGTACAATTTTCTTTCAAACTTGGGTGGGCTTATGGACAAGGTCCCGGATGTAACTCTTCACTTGTAGGACAGCTCGTCACTAGAATGAATACTACGTACTGGAAATGTACGATGGGATGTAACCCGTCAGTAAACATTGCAAACGTTAATTACATTTGTACAGGGGCAAGTAGAGTGGAAAACTGGGAGCAAGGGGAGAGAACATTTACTTATACATTTCCTGGGACTGGTCCGTATAAAGTAGAGTAAGTGTATGTGTAAGAATAATTTCAGAATTTGTTTAACGTTGCCCTTCAATCCGACTTATACAGAAATATAAATTTTATCTTAATTATAAATTGAAATTCAGGTTTACCGGAGGTGCATGGGTTGCTTTAGATTATGGGTCACCTGGCAGCTGGTCCATCGGGACACTTGTGTACTTGGAAAAACGTAGTGACACTCATCAACCTAACACGAGTCCGTTGACTACAGGGAAACCTTTATATACGTATGTACAAAACATACCAGACAAATTCTCAAATTCCACAGTACTAGTATATACTTCAGGCTCCATATTGATATTTTTTATTGTGTCTGACCGTGGATGTTAAAGGTCGACTTACAAAAAGTTACACATTTCTCCTAAATATATTTTATATACGCCAGTTTTACAATTTTTATGAACGTTTTCTTTTTTAGAACCCAGTATGGATGCCAAAATGAAATTAAAATTCCAGTCGTTGACGCTGACAGTGATGACGTTAGATGTCGCTGGTCAACTGGATCAGAATGTGTTTCGATATGTAACGCTCTGCCGTCAGCCATACTCAATAGTGTGAGGAATATTCTATATATGAAACTATTATACGGAAATACGATGTAGCGAGCATATACTTACATACTCGTAATTATACACCTACATATTCATAATTCCAATGATATATTATTGAACATGGACATTATAATGGCAAACCAACAACTCAACTTAATGACAAACGGGACAATTTCAGCTTCTTCATCGTCAACTTCCCATATTTATGTAGCAATAGGCCATTATCACCTCAATTTATTCAATACACAAGTGATTGTTCCGTGTATGATCAATTTTTTTGGTCGAGATAGGTTGTTTCCGGGGTTTCAACATGTAAAGGCAACATTTCGCAATTTTATAGTCGTTATTACGATCTAGTTTGCCAATACTGCCTGCCATTGGGTCAATTGCTGTCTGATGTGTTTCATAACAGATGTTTAATCGTTTTTTATTCAACGATTTTGACAACGAATAACTCAGTTTGCCTAGTCTGGGCAGTAGATTCCTGGTGGATATAGCCGGTCGCCTGAGGGTGCTTGCTCCACCTAGGCACTTGGTCTCACCTCTGGTGTGTCCAGGGGTCCGTGCTTGCTCAACTTTTGTTTCGTATTTTATTTGGGACTTACGAGATTGATCATTATTCGTACGCGTTATTTTTGTCTTTATTTTCATTATTTAAAAGAACATAAATCTGCACGAAAATGCACACAAAAATAGATCCGAAAAAACGATGTATACATGATTGCATGAAAACAGATAATGTAATGCACTTAGACTCAGCAAGAAAATTATTAAAAAGTTTAAAATTTTAGATACAGGGAACAAATTGAAATTATACGAATCAAATATACTAATCAAAATTTCTAACGCCTCATTAAACCTTTCGAATTGTAATGTTTTTTTTTATTTGATTATTTTGACTATAACGTTTGATTAGTATAAAGAATACAAAAAAAATGTTTTCACCGAATCTATTTTTATTTACGCTGCACGATCTTTTAGCCGTCTAGGCAATTCGTGTACACTTCCGGTTCTGTGGGATTTCCGGAGAAGTCTTAAGATAGTTTTGTGGTCTCTGTTGACATTTTGGCGACCGGTAATAAATTCAAATTACGTCCGTTGATGTGTAAAGTATTAAATTGAGAATTTCAGACTTAATTAGTATCCATGTTTGTAAGCACAATCAACAAATAAAGCGAAGGAAAACAAAATTCTCTTAAACTGAGCCCAGCTTGGACCATGTAGACGGTTACTTTTCAAGAAGAAAACCTGGGGAAAATCTCGACATCGCTCATCATGCTTTTCAACAATAACGGTCACGCTCGAGTAACTACAAATCCGATTGCAATTTCTTTGTCCTAAAGAGTTCAGCATTGTAAAAGGCAAACCATGTTGTTGTTACTTTGCCATTTTATATTAAAGACCATTGATCATAAATTATGAAATAGTTTTCAAACCTTTGAGAAATAAAAGTGGGGCGTTAGAAATTTTGACCAGTATATTCGTTCTGAAGAATTTATCGATAAGTGCTTTACACTTTTATTCAGTTTGTTACTAAAATATCAATGACTTAAACTTTGATGAATATTCCGAAAAGAATGTTTAATCCTATAGTACAAACTCAAACAACAATTTATCGTTTAAGAATCCATACTATACAAGATACCAATATTTCTTCACGGAACACAAAACTATTACCTGTTGTAATAGAAAAAAAAACTTGTACGAATAGGAGTGAACCTTGAATGCGAAGTCTCAAAACAAAATATTCTAGTAATATTTAAATCACAATACGTTTCAAAATCAACACCAAAAACATACATGTTTAAACACTATACATCACCATTCCAAAACATTACATGTAATTTGTTCAACTCCATTTTAATTCTATGCACTTGCGTTCTGAAGTTGATATAACAAAGACATGAAAATATATTGTGTTCGTTTATTAACTTACCTTTTGTTTTTGAATTCCTATGATGCACAAATTATTCACAAGTATATTTGGAGCGTTTTATACCAAGTGTTAGATCGTTCTTTATATTCCAATTTTGATTAAAAATCACTCCGTTTACATGATCGAGTTTAACAAGTCAACAAGGGAGGTTACTTCTCCAAGGCACCTGATCTCTCTATAGTGTTAGCAGTGGCTGTATAGACTGCTTTTCAAATAGGATTTAGGAGAATGATATTTATTCGTAATATTCATTTTTCGAATAGATGAAACTTTTGGAAACGTAAATCAATTTGGATAGGCAGTGTGTAGGTACCGGATATGCTATTCTAAATACAAATTACAGTAAGTAGTACATAAACTTGTATAGAAAGTAAGTGGAGACAATGTGGATTTCAAACAAGCTAGATATTACCCTGGTGACAAAGAATACTAAAATCCTACGTTTGTGCGCATGTAAACTAGAATATATTTATTGTAAATTTCTATGAAACTATCTACACAGATTATGATTGACGCTCGGGGTATTGAATTTGTAATTTAAAGATATTGTATTTCATTTCATCAGAGAACCTGTACGATATCATTTCCATCAAACCACACCTCCAGTGGAACATACGCTGTGGCAGTATCTGTAGAGGATTTCCCGAAGTCGACCATTACTATTGGTACCAAGGTGTATACTACTAACAACCCTATCTCAACAGTTACATTACAGGTACGTTGTACTTGGGATAAAGATAATCAATGCTTAACGCTAGTTTTTTTTTTAACGACAGTTTTTTCTTTGGTTGATTGCCTTTTCCATCCATCGGAAAACTTCTCAAGCAAAATTTAATTTACTTCTTAATGTGTTATGATACATGTAATATGATCTACCGTTTGAAAGCTTTAGTGTGGTGAAATTACCACTCTGGAAAGGACACAGTGGAAAAGCAAACTTAATATAAACTACTGTGGAGAAATTCGCCTTAATAACGATAAATAACACAGTTTACAAACAAATGACGTTTTGTGATCGTTTAATGCATTTTCTTTGAGTATACAATACTGCAAGTATAGGCCTTGCAAGTTATGTCAAAAATCATTTAATGTTACTTGTATCATTTCCTTGTAGTTCTTAATAAAAACACCCCCGCTTCCCGGAAATTGTAATGACAAACCAAGATTTGTGAATCCTACACCAAGTAGAGGATCAACCATCCAGACGGATATTCTAAGGACTTTCCATCTTTCTTTCTACGCTACAGACAGCAGACGGTAAGTGACCAACTCAGTAATGATTTGGTCTTCTATGCAAGTCATTTCTGTTTCGTATAAAATCAGCAGATGAACGAATTGATCAATTCGTAAAAATCTAATATAATCCAATGTATGCATTTTTCTTGATACACTTTTGAATATTTCGTCACTAGTTCCTGTTGTTTTAAATTTAGAATAACTAGAATGGACATCACCTCACCCGCCGGAATGACGTACACATCACTCCAGTCTGTCCCAAGTCAACCAGGCAAAGTGTTTATCACCACTACGTGGGTACCACAACAGAACCAAGTGGGAACTCACATTGTGTGTGCCGTCGCTGAGGACACCTTGGGGTAACTTTCCAGTGACTTGAATATTAAGGTTCCATAATGAAGGTACATGATCATTTAATGGTGAAAATCTTATTGATCTTACATCTAATAAAGTTTAATCACATTGTATGGAGTAATCTTTAAACAGCGTATATAAACTCAGGACTGCAATTGATTTATTTTTTTTTACTTTATCCCGAAGACAGGTAATCAGAGATATTCAAACTGTCTGATATAGATCATTGTTGTTTTCGTCCTTCTCGTACAAAAATATCTGTTGATTGATGATTATATCTTGGTTACGTCCACGGAGATCATTCACTCATAGGAGACGTCAGCAATGACGGAAGTGATGCAAATTAGGCTACTCGGCATGCAGGGCAGGGAGGGATCTTTATGCGTCCAGCAACCTGCGTGACTAACGGAACGTTCGGTTCATTGCGGTCTCATGCCGAATGACGGCGCATCGAGTTGCCTCTTAAAAATGTCTGTAGATGACATAAACAGTGAACGCCACTTTTATTGTATTATCTTATATTGAACTACCTGTTATATTTCTTCCAGTTAGATAACTTCTATATTTCAACATCTATATATGACCATGTGGATATAATGAACAATTCGTCTCGGTCTCCAGAATTTCCATATATCCGGAGTAGTCTGTATGGTATCTGTATGGTATCAAATTCTTTAAGCAGTGTAAATACATGCACGTGCCGATATAATTATTTTTTTTATTGTTCTTAAGGAAAACAAGCGAATCAAGGTGCATCAATATCAACGTTAACGGTGAGTGAGGGCAGAGAGATGATACATAGATAGATAGACAGATCGATAGATAGATAATTTTTCAGTTTAAGAGCACAAAGTGTCTCTTGTCGAGTTATTGTCTCATAAATTGATATACTGGTAAAGGAAAATTGATTTTTTTCAATGTGTGTTCATAAAAATGTTTACCAATGTTCACAGTTCTTTTTATATTATGATAGACGTGAGTCCGTGTGTAAGTTCACCTTGTAGAAATGGGGCTACATGTGTACGACAAGGAATCACTCAAACTTTCACATGTTCATGTGTACCTGGATACACCGGCCACCTGTGTCAAACAGGTTAGTATTCAATGGCAAAGTGTACACTTACTCAAAAATTGTCATAATGGAATCTATAAGGCTTTTCTATACACCATCGTTTAAAGAAAATATATTTCAGTTTCCCCGGTCCATTGTCAACTTCTCAGCATTTCATTATCACCTGCATATGTTTTTTGTTTTTTTTTTGTCTCTCTACTGATTCGAAACGCAGGAACTTGATTTGTATAACCAGTTTCTAAAACTAGACAGGTTACTGACTGATAAGTTTATGTCACAGGGGTTTCAACAATCTCGTTTAAAGTCAGCATTTCGCAAATTCTATGGTCGTTATAACGATCTAGTTTGTCAAAATAATCTTCATTGGGTCAAATGCTCTCTGAAGTTTTACATTCCAATTGCCAGACAGTTTTCTATTTACCAATTGTCACCACGGAGTGCTCCGCTTACAATATTAAGATAACTGATTTACAGTTGGTGTGAATGGTAGACATGAGATGGTTCTACCTCTTGGGTACCTGATCACACCTCTGGTATATTCAGGGATATTTGTTCGTCCAAATCTTAATTCGTAATCTGCATGGAATTCACGAGATTGATCACTGTTTGTTACCTTCAACTTTTTAAAAGACGTCGTCTTGCCAGTTTTCATACCTTTTAGCTGTCTTGGTCATTGTCCATGTAGGCTAAAATAAAACTGTTTTGGTCACGCTAACAACCCAAATTATTATACTCCTAAAATAAACAACCACAAGCGATAAAAATAAATTCTAATTATTCAGATATCAATGAATGTGCCAGCGGACCATGTCAGAACTTAGGGACCTGTCACGACCATATCAATCGATTTACCTGCTCATGTAGAAATGGGTTTACCGGAACATTGTGTCAAATAGGTAAATCACATTAAAACATCTGTTGATACAAGTAAAATTTATAAGATATATGTTATATTATGACGAAATTCCAATTTTATTGACATATGTTCCTTTAAGCAACACTGTTTAATGGAAATGAAGAGAAATCAACTTAACATTTATTAATTTCCATTCTGCAGACATTGATGAGTGCCAAAGTGGTCCATGTCAACATAACGGGACATGCACAGATTTCGTAAATCGGTTTGAATGTTCCTGTGTACCGGGGTTTACTGATACAATTTGTCAAACTGGTGAACAATGCCGATGATATATCAATTGTTTTTCGATTCTAATGATAACAAATTAATTTTTGTAAAGCAATGGATAATGATTATTGAAATTGACTTTTTGATGTATAGATATTGATGAATGCGCCAGCCAGCCATGTCAGAATAACGGATCATGCATAGATCTGATTAACCAATTCCAGTGTTGGTGTGTTCCAGGATTTACGGGTACACTTTGTGAAATAGGTAATTTGCACGTCTGTCTTATTGTCATGTCATCATAAAGTTCCCATTGGGATAGGATATATTCGATTAAAATTATGCATACAGCAACATGTCTGTGTGTCTTTCAGATATCAACGAATGTGCCAGTACTCCTTGTCTAAACATGGCTACCTGTAACGATCTTGTGAACCACTTCACTTGTTCTTGTCAAGCTGGATTCACCGGAACGTTATGTGAAATTGGTATTCCATACTACCTATTATTTAAAAAAAATGAACGTGCATTCATACACTTCACTCATAATCTGAATACCTAGTACATGTTGTTTGGAGCGAAATCATTCTTCAAAAAATAAGAGTATGTTTCAAAATTCATTCATCTTGGGTCTGAATAATAATCGATTTAGTAAATTTGAATAGCAACAAATTTGGATGTTTCCCCAAATCTTGTTTTATATTCTGTTTGATACTTGCGAGATGGATCACTGTTTGTTATCGTCGCCATTGCATTACTTTGCTGGGGTTTTTTTTTCCTTCTAGATATTGATGAATGCACCTCGGGTCCTTGTTCAGTTCTTTTTGACTGTGTGGACCGCGTGAACGCCTACTACTGCAGATTAATTGTATGGAAACTGGCTCTCATCGTCAGCAGTGTTGTTTTATTTATCCTAACAGTAATGTCCTATATCATATTCTTATTGAAACGGCGAAAATACAAAGATGTTGACCACACTTGGTAAGGACTAGTTGAGTTACAAATTAATTGTGATGTAATTTGTAACTATGTTATACCAATTAATAAATCTTACAGGCTATATTTCTTTCATATTCAGGTTATCAAATTTTATCAACACTGGTAAACCAGATGTTCAAACAAGGGTTATGTGAGTAATTATGATTCATTTGATTGTTTGACTGTGTGTGCTTTTGAATTGCAATAATCTGACTTATATTCTCTTTATATCACCCTGTATTACTGATTCCACCTTTTTCTGTTTTAGATTTAAGGGTAGACAGCCATATAAGAAATTTAAATCGTGGACTCCGTGGTGAAGACTTTGGACTTCTTATTAATTTTCATTTGAAAGACTATGCAGTCATTTATTATATGAAAAGGCAAATATAACGAGCAGTTATTAATCTTATACACACATGTACATACATACATACATACGTACATACATACATACATACATGCACATACATGCATGCATCATGCGTGCCTATCGTTATCACAGTAAAAGTGGCTATTTACGCTGGAGGTTAAGAACGCTTTTCCACGTCCAACATTATATGTTTGGAAAATTAAGAGGTAACTGAATATATTGTATATTATATGAGATATTTAGAAATACAAATGTGGGGAGTAACCCCTAGACATGATAGGCTCGTATTTTAATGAGGTGTGAAATCCGTGGTTATAACGGTAAGTGGCAAGAGATTACATGAATGATAAGAAAAGAGTTACCTTTTCATAGTCAATTTCAAACGTCGCCACTACATTGTTTTTACGTCTTATTGATGTCCAAAGCGGTGTCTACGTCGTGTAGACGTCACAATATACATTCTTTTTACGTCTTCTGACGTCAGTTGACATCATAGAAAAGTAATAGTGTGACATTTTACATTTATTGCCCTGGAAAGGTGTTCAGGGATAGAGTTGAAAAGAGTCAAATCAATTGCCAATACACCAATAAACGACGTCAACCTAACGTACGAGTACACCTGCGTCTTTCAACGTAAAAACAACCAAATTTGCCTGCTGGGTATTATTTAACAGCGTGATTAGTTTAAATTCCCCTTTCGCGTAAATACCAACCATAACAGTAACTACGTAATTCCAATTTTTATAATTCATTACTTTAATTACAATGCTGATGACACTCAAGGGACTGTATGCGTTTCTTAATATTGATAGCTGAGCTGACTTCATTTACATGTTCAAGTTACCTCTATCAATTTACTGTTTTTGTGAAGTGTGAGGATTTTTATTTTTGTTTTGCTTTTATTAGTTAGTTTGTTTTAATTTTTGTGTATGATGTTTTCATGCTGATGAGAATTCGAATGTACATCACTATAAATAAAAATACATGTCTTATTTTGCATTTCATTGAATTCTAGCCAATTGATTATTGTGGTCTTATTTAATAATATCAAAAGGAGTGAGGAAACATCAATTCATTGATGGTTGGGTAACAAGGTTCTGATGTTTGCAACGGGAAGAGGGGGGGGGTGTCTCTATTTAGTATTGATTTATATAATAATTATTTTTTTATTTTGAGCTGTTTAATAATAGAAATGGTCAACTATTTTCTTATGTTGTTGAAAGAAACAAGTAAATAAACAAAATAAAAATATATATTTATATATAATTATATACTATATATTATTATTATATATTATATATATATATATATATTATATATATATATATATACGAAGTCTTAAATGAATTGTTTAAAAGCCTGTTAAATAAAATACGTGCGGGACAAAGACGGCAAAATGGCCCTGGTATTCAGAGTTGGACCGGTGGCTAGTAAACATGGACCCCTGGATATTCCAGAGGTGGGACCAGGTGCCTAGAAATAGTAAGCTGATTTTAAACTGATTATACTCAGAACAACTTCTTGTATATCAAGTCAGTTGAAAGACATAAACATTGTATGCAGGTGATGATGTAATGTTGCTACGTAAATATAGGAAGTTGATGATTAAGAATCCATGGAGAAGAATTATAATTGTTATAACTTTTTACGAGAACAAATAGTGTATCCAACATACAGCTTGTGAAAAAATGACCTGGGCAGTTTGTACAGCAAACGACAAGGATCCGGAAACATTGTGATACAGATAATTCGCTTTAAAACCAGTTAATATGTCTCCTTCTTTAAAGTGTCGGTAAACTTTTTCAGAGGTGAATGAGCTTTACCTTTTAATTTGGTTTGAGTTTTTCGTGTACATTGACATTAAATTCAAAATTAAATTCAAATGTACTAACTATGAATAAATTCTAAAAACCCTGCAGGTTGTTTTACTTCTTCTCTCCTCTCTCATCTCTCTCTCTCTCTCTCTCTCTCTGTTGCATTTACACATTGGACTTAAGATTATTTTCTACAGCATTATCCAAGAAAATAATTGTCAGAAATCATGTATTTCAAAAGCACTGCATTTTATTGTAAATTGATAGATTTTTAAACAGTATACATATGTACATACATGTATATGTAAATCATAAGACTGTCGTGAAGGATTAATACAAATCTTATATTTTATTGACTATTCGCGGAAATAATTCACGAATACTCTATACAAAAGTACAATGTTACCAATCGCTGACAAAGCGAATGACACGGACAGTCCTGCTACTAAACCACCACCGAATTCACCTGGAGAAACAAAATATAATGAATAGTTAAAGTAGTTAGAAAAGTTCAGGTATTGTAGATGAAAATGATGTAATCTATTAGTTGTAGACTATGAATATTTCTCCTCATTTAGTATCGTTCTGGCAGTTGAGTATGTTATTAGGGTGATAATAAACAGGAAAAGATAACGAACGGTGTCCTAAACAGAAAACAAAACAAGAGTTGGGTAAACACGGACCCCTGGGGACATCAGAGGTGGGATCAGAAGCCTAGGAGGAGTAAGCATCCCCTGTTGACCGGTCACACCTGCCTTAGGCCCGTTGTCTTGATCAGGTAAACGGAGTAATCCATAGTCAAAATCAGTGTAATAAAAACGGCTTAACTGATTAATCATTATTGATTGCAGAAGTTATCAGCCTGTTGCTTGATTTCACGTGGTTGATTGGGTTATAATGTCATAGCTATTAAAGCAGTGAGAGTCAATAATATGATATACAGTCTCTGATGCAATAAATTTCAACCACGTGATCAGAACCCATCCTATCATATCCAGATCATAGTTATAAAATCAGTTATATGTAGAATACATATCCTTAAATCACTTTTTCGAACGCAACACAACATATTCTACTATCACAACTTACAATGTTGAGTTGCGCATGTTCTGGAAATACCACAACAAACCCCTGTCACGTGATCACAAGAAGTTGAAGCATTACACTGCATAGAACATCCATCACCGTAGCGACCAACTGCACAAACTACATGTATATAGAAACATAGCAGGTAAATGCGTTAAAGTGATTCTCAAAATAAAGCATATAGTGACTTCGACATCATCACAATTAAAGTATCAAATGCACAATCATTCTTTTATTGATTAGTTTTGTTTGTAAAGGGACGCAATCCTTACCATCATCGCATCTGTATCCTTCAAAACCAGGATCACATCCATTAGGACAATTCCCGTCGATATGTAAACATCTTCTACCAGCTCTGCAATGTCCGCATGTGTTACTACAACCACTTCCGTATGTACCTGGAGAGCATTCTATGATAGAAAAACTAATTCAAAATATGATTCAAAAGATTTTGTATTATTGGATAGACCACATCTGAAAGTATGTGAAGCATAATTGTTCTATTTTACTATTGTAAGAATTGTACCCCATCCTAATGCGAAATATACACTTCGATACGATGAAAAAGGAAGACCCCCTCATTTTCAGCATTCATAAGTACATATCGTTATAAACAAACTATTACAGGCCATCAGGCACCCACTATGCCTTTAACACATCGAAGTGTAGCTTTATTTTTCAAGAATCATCCGTAATATCACAGATTATTTTTTTTTTTATCTGTATTGGATTAAACATTGAGATGACAAAAATACATGGTTTAGAGGAATATTTCATTCACCGAGTATAAAAAAGATGGTAAATTATTGATGCTGAAAACGTGCATAGTGTCTATGAATATTCAACAACCATGTCAAGGGCAATGACTCCTACGCTGACATTACCTAACTATTGGTATGAATCGCATCAGACAGCATTTGGCCTTATGGCAGGTTAATTGTACTGGCAAATTAAATCGTTAAAACAACCATAAAATTTGCAAAATGCTGACTTTAAATGAGACCGTTAAAACCTTTATAACATCTGTTTGTTAATAGCCTGCCTAGATCTAAAAACTGCTCACACGCAGGACACGATTTTGCGTATTGAATCAGTTGAGAGACATAAATATTATGTACAGGTGATAATGGAATATTAGTGCATAGACATTGGAAGTTGATGATGGAGTAACTGAAATCATTCCGTTTTTCATAAAATTGAGTTGTTTATCTATAGAAAGTTATGATTAAAAAATGAAAATCATGTTCATTAAAAATGTGCTTTTAAGAAAATAGCGATCCCAATGAGTTGCGTGAGGTAATCAAGTGGTTTGATATTAACAGAAATGGAATATATCCACTCCCGTGTCATATTTTTAAAATATCAACATCAGAAAACACTGACAAACCTTGATTACAGTCCTGTCCCTGCCAGCCATCATCACATCCGTTATCGCATGCCCCTGTCACGTGGTTGCATCCCTGCTTGCAGTGCCCTCTACATACCAATCTACAGTCTTCACCGTATGTATTTATTGGGCAAGCTGTATGTATAGATATTTAATATAATAGTAAGATATATAATAAGCATTCAAACTTAAGATTATAAGAAATTTATACAGTAAATGTTTTCATGTGTCCGAAAACGAAACGATTTGTAGTACGAACTGATGTTTTCTTTAGCAAGTGAAACTTTTTTTGGTTCCTGTATTTTTTAGTTGTATTATCGATTTGCAATTTCCATTTGTATTCTATATTTCCAATTTATATTCGTCATATCGCATGTTACGTTGTGTTGTCTATTTTCTTATTTGCATGATATTATTTTCCATTTGTGCTTCATAATTTGTTTTATTTATTTGTGGTGTATGATTTTTCATTTGCTATGTAATTTTGTACTGATATACATGTACATTGTATTTTTTTTCTTTCGCATTATATACAAGGGTCATTGTTTATATATGATTATTTAACCAAGGATTTCATAAGCGCAAGCCACGGTTCGATAACCAAGTCATAGGTATATATCTTTCCTGAAATAATTATACAGATATTTACATTTCACAATATGCAAGATTATCGTAGCCAAAAGATAATGGATATGTTTATCAATATGACTGTATACTATTTATAGTTTTAAAAGTAGAATAAGAAAATTCTTCCTGCAAACTTACTTATTAGTGAAAGCACCAAAAATACGTGGCTCATAACTTAATCATTGTCAATCTTGAACAAGAATCGTATTTTTTTTCCAGCCCTCTTGAGATTATGGTTTGTGAATGATGAAACATATTTGCAATTTGCCTTGTTCAGTATGATGCATTTTTAATTTGATAATATACACAAACTTAATTGACAGCAAGAGTTCTTTCAGATTCGTGTTATATTATCATCCATTTACAAACCAATGGTCTGTATTACCAAGACCATTAATCAAGCAAGATTGACACAAAGAAAGACTCTAATATTACAAACAGTGAATTTGTTTATAGCCGAATTGGAAGTCCTATTGAAATAATTGATTTTCAAACAAGAAGTCCAGAGGTCGTAAATGGTCACCTACGTATCATCGCCAATGCAGAAAATATCATTTTCGCATTGAAGTCTCAATATGGAATATTTTGTCCATATGTTAAATATGCATAAAATCCCCATTCAAAGAAAAAAATAATGGAATTTTGATGCGTATAATTCATTTTGATATTCCCCACCCCTTAACAATTAAAAGAAATATTTCTGGGATTTAGTACATTTTCACTATGTAATAATAGCCCTGACCAAGGGCTCGAACCCCTGACTCAGGGGCCATGAATTTCACAATTTTGATAGAGGCCTCCATGGACATCATAATCATGCATTTAGTTTATATCAAATATATATGAAAGCAGATATTTTCTAAGACTCAATATATGTTCAATATATGGTCATATTGGCCCCACTTTAGGACCCAAATCCCTGACCCTGGGGTCACAAAAGCTACAATTTACAAAGGGACTCCATGGGCATCATAACCATGCAGTTAGCTTGTCTCTAGGGCCCCAGAGGTACAGGAGTTCCAAAGTTTACAATTTATGTCTTCCTTGTCCAAAAGACACTTCATACAAAATTTGTAAAAAAATGGAATGATAGTGATCAGTTGTTGACAAATTAATCCTTGACCATTTTGGCCCGACCCTAATACCAAAACTCGACCCCTGGGATTCGAAATTTAAAAAAACTGGTAAAAAATACCTGCTCATTCTAAATACTTACATGTGTTTAGTTTCATTTTAACATCAATGACATTACATCAAATGGTTTACATAGTAAACTCTAGATGTGCATACAGAAGGTTTGGGCTCCGCGCTCTATATGGATATCATGACCAATAGTCATTCCTGCTCATTATATCACTATGGCATTTAGGTTTTCGTACAGTGCAGTTGTAAAGAAGAAGGCTTTTGAAAAGCGGTAAATATTCCAGGCTCCAAGGGTGCAGGAATCGTGAAATTTATAATTTCACATTGTCCGAACGGCACTTCATAGAACATTTAGAAAATAAGGTAGTTATTAAGGCGCAGACTGAAATGATCAATTAACGCATGGCGGACGACGCACGACAACGGATGCAGACTAATAGCAATAGGTCACTCAAGTGTACTCCTCAGATGACCTAAACAGTTTAGAACGTACGTGAGATACACACACTTCCGGTCCAGCCATCTGTACAATTAAAACAGATGCCCGTCACGTTGTCACACACACTCCCTCCACAGTGACTAGGACAAGGTGTATCACAGTGATCTCCATAGAATCCCACTCCACAGCCTGTGAAAGAAAAATGCAAACATGTTTTGCTGTTGGTTAAAGCTATCATTATGCATCTTAGAGGTGTCATGTTTACGAGGTGATGTTGTGAAGATGGTTGTCGGCCAATTTGGTAAAATTTTCATTTTACCTAAGGATTCCTGCAGCTCATCTCCCAAAAGATGGTGAATGATAACTTTGTTGGACCCTTTTCTACTATACCCTTGGTTTAGTCTCCAAGTATGGAGTATATATTGTATATGAGAGTTATCCCAAAAAGTCGTGGATAATGTTAATAATTTCCAAAATACACATCAAATCCAAAAGATTTTTACATGAATAACTTTGATTTATAACACAAAAATGTATAATTTAAAACAAACAAAATATCAAATAGATGAACTATTTCAGATTAAGAAGAGTTCTATATATCAGCCTTGTTGGTGCACGCACAAAAATAAGTAGAAATTTTCTTTGATCTACTTAATTGGATGAAAGGATGTAGTTTCATAATAAATATGTCACATTCAAATTTATATCAACGGAATCCATGTTTTCTGCGTAATAAAGATATAGTGTATATGTAAACGGCAGAGAAAAGACGTCATTTTAAAACTGTTATTTCGTGATATTTATTTAATATGACGACATTCTCGGCGAACTGAGAAATTATCAAAGTTTATGTCGATCGTGGTTTCACTCCAACTTAAATAAAACGGGATATGGAATGAATATAAAATTTTAAAAAATGTTAGCAAAAGGTGACATTGAAAATATTAATTATCATCATAACAATGCCCCTGCGCATACATCGACAAAAACAAAGCTAAAACTCGAAGTTGTCGGATTTCAAAGACTTCCACACGCATCTTACGTACTCCCCAGACTTTGCACCGCTCGATTTGGTCCATTTTCCAATTTTCAAGGCCAGCTTGAGAGAGCAAAAGATTTGATTCGAAAGAGGACAATAGAAAAACAGTGAAGAATTTTAACTTGTCTTTAAATCTGACGTGGTTTGAAGGTGTGCTCGACAAACAGATGAAACGATATTAAAAATGATGCATGGGGAACAGTACTTTTAAAAAGAACTCTGATAAAATCATGAATTTTGCGCGAACAGATATGCACATAGGTGTTTTATTTGTGTGTTATGTTGATATTAAAAGACATATTTCAATGAAAATATATATAAAGTAGTATAACAAATGATGCTGATAAATAACAAAAGAAAGCTAATACCATTATCTAACAAATGAATTATCAACACTGTCCGCGACTTTTTGGGTCAACCCTCGTATATAACAGTTTCAGTCCTGAGGTGACTGCTGTCATTGAGTTGTCTTTTGTTTTGTTTTTATTTGTGTTGCAGTCCAGATAAGTCTGCATCTTATATGATCAGTTTAGATTTGTATGTTGGCTAAAGCTGTATGTCTACTGATCAATTCCATTTTGTTTTCTGATGAGTTGTTCAATAGTTTTGCCAATGATCTTTGGGGGGATCCGATTTACAATAGGATTGTTGCTTGAATTGTTATTTTTATAATCCACCTTAGATTCCAGGCAGCTCTTTTTGTTATTGCATAGTGTGTTTTGGGGATTAAATTGCTCAATCACACGTACATGATGCATGTAGAGAGGTTCTGAAATACATGAATTTTGGTTTTCGGGCCGATCTGATCCTGCAAGTTTATTCTATTATACAACTTCGTCATTTACACAATAAATGATATTTTTTTTTTCAATTCACATCGCTGCCCTGTTTTTACTGCCTTTATCAAAAATTTTAATGTAGATGATTTATTCAAATAATACAACTTTGGGCAGTACAGCCCATCAGTATTTATTTATTATATGCATGTACATACTAACAAATAGTCTTATCAAGTAACAAGCAAAGGCTACATGCCAAAATCATTTATATAAAGATTGAATATTTCCTAGCTCTCTGATGGGCTGAGATCTTACCAAGTAGAAGTTCAATAATTCCTATTAGTGCATCACATGATAAATCCTTAATAATTTGATTGGATAATCTTGCTCTATTAGTGATAGTGGCCCGGTCTTTTGATAGTGCCTGGGCACTATCACGCTGAGTTGCCGAGACTATGGAATTTTGCTTTTATAGAGTTGTCTTTCTTGATAAAAACAGTGTCCTTTCAGCTTTTATGAAACCTGTCATATATATATGCACTGAGTCATAATACTTGTACACCAAACTTTAACTTCAGCAAAAAATTAACTGTTCATCATGTTTATGAAACATTGTAAGTTTTTGTTGAGGTTGTTTAAAACATTATTACAATATGCTATTAATTATAAATGTTAGAAATAAATCACAATACAACAAAAATGATTTATTTATTTTGCACATAATTCTGTGAATGGCAGGTTAAATTGCATAATTGGCCATGAAAATAAATTCATCAATCGCAGAAACCTTTTGATGACACAGAAATGATTATTGTACATGAAACATGTGATGTACTAGCCC
>CAJDSM010031897.1:0-16428 GCA_903981925.1 Ostrea lurida
ACATGTGCTTTGGAGACATATTTCATATTCTATCCCCCACATTAAAGGACATACATGTATGGTCTTTGTCCTCTCCGTTTCTCTCTCAACATTTACCTTGCTCGGAAAGTGAGCGAAAAAGCCCCCCTATATTGTTTGTGCATTTCGTGTGACAAAAGTTGTTTTCTGTATAGATTCGTTATTGGGTTTGCTTATTTTCTATTTTTTTAAGGTACAGTTTTAAAACTTTTTAATCTATTGATTCTTTAAAATCGTAGATTTTACCTAACATCTCATGAACTATACATTGCAAGTTATGAGAGAAGAGAGAGAAGAGAGAGAGAGAGAGAGAGAGAGAGAGAAGAGAGAGAGAGAGAGAGAGAGAGAAGAGAGAGAGAGAGAGAGAGAGAGAGGAGAGAGAGAGAGAGGAGAGAGAGAGAGAGGTTATTTTTATAATAATATCAAATAAAAAATAAACACAGGGATTATATTTGCCACTTTCATTTCAATTCCTATAGTAAAGGTAACTTGTAAACGTCAACATTGTGACGTCATCATTTTATTTTTGTGAGTTCATAATGTTTCCCGTACTAAAGCAATAAAGCACGTTATACCACGCAATCATTTCCTTAAGTGACACAGATGATTTTCGGACGGAAGGGATAATTTACGGGATGTCATGCGACGTGATTGTCAATGATTTCCACACTTAAAGTCGTTTTTAAGCGGAAAGAGGTTTGATGATTTGCAAGATCTTAGACAGGAACTATTAAATGTAATTTTCAATTCGTATGAAACCAGAACAGTTTGTGCACATCTTTGATGACTGGTTTAAGAGACATGAAAATATATTCCCTTATTAATAGGAGACTACGTTAAGAAAAGTAACTGTATTTAGCGTTTGACGTTGGATAACGCCAAGAATTTGCATTTTAGTGTTCCGGGTATGCGTTTGTGTCTTTTTGTATTTAATACAATTATAACAATTTGTACTTCGCTTGTGATGAGAATTTGCATATTAATGAAATGAACCACGAATTTAAAGAACATGATAGTTTCATATATTTCATCAATGTTTGTCAGTTTGTATCAAGGCTGTACACGAACTTTACGGACAACCTTCGTATACATACTGAGTTTATATCACTGCTGCTTGTAGGTCTGTCTGTCGCCGAGGGTATCAAAAGCCCAGTTAGTCCATATCCTACTATAGAGCTTTTTTTCATACGAAGTAAGTTTATATCCATATAACATCATTAAATATTGAATATTTCTTAAACGTAAGAGTATCTCCATTATACAAAATTATAACCTTTACTGGCAGCATACTTTGATTTTTCTAGCCTAATTTCTATATTTTTTTATTGTCTTTGACATTCCAATCTTTTGGGCCTCCAATATCGCTGATGGGAAATAGAGGATCTTGAACGAGTGCTTATGACACACGAAATTTATGAAATTAGTCACCGGATTTGATATTTCAAGAGCCTTTGCGAAAGAAATATCTAAATCTTGTAACGAATTCAATGAATTCCACATGCCATACGCATACGATTTTATATATCAAACAAATATCATTAAACGCAATTTCTTTTTACTCTCTTTTTCACAGCCATAGTTATTTGCTTTGTTATAGTTTGACGTCGTCGATTTGATTAAAACGTCGTCTGCAACGTCACAGTTTGAAGAAGCTTGGAATGTCTGTAATACTTATTTTCACTTCATAAAAGACACACAATCCTATTCCATTAACCTTGCTCAAAAAGCAATGTTTTTCACCGTCAATTTTATCAGTTTCAAGGGATAATATACTATTTTCTTTACGCAGCGTTTGATTGATCTACATAATTTGCATATTTATGAACCTGGGCTACGAGTTCATATCGCTTTTCCGAACCAGCCTTTCGAACCCTAAAACAGTACAGTTGTGTGATAAATTTACAGTATGTTTTGAAATGTATCGCACACGGTGCACCAAAATTAGAATCGTATACTTTCATTTGAGACCTACAAAGTTGATGACTGTTCGTTATCTCCGCATTTTCATGAATATATTTTTTGGAAACTCGTAATTTCATTTGAACTTGCACATAATATAAAACATCTTTTGGATAAATTTCATTCATTATGTTTAATGAATAAGAATGGTAAGCAATTTAATATCAAAACGGTGTATACTTTTTATGAATAATCAATTATCAATAGCACAAACATGTAGTCAAGGACACTACCTCGAAGACATTTGGTATATTTCTTATAGTATTGTTATGAATTTACACTGGCCTGTACCTTTTCGCCAGTCATTATCACATGAGTGATTATTATTTATTACCTTAATTTTAAAATGTGTGGTTAGCACCATTATCGATGTTGTAGATGCGATAGTTTTCTAGTTAAACACTATCGTTATTAATTTCAATGTAACCGATCTTCTATCTTAGCTCGCTTTGATTTGAATCGAAAAGTAGAAAACAATGCGATTTACTCAAGGCCGAATGTGTTGTTTACATTCGTTCAAGATGTTGTCCCCGATCCTTGTGGCATTAAATATGTGTCAATACGCACAATAGTGCTTTCCTGTGTTTATGAGATTGTTTACCATCACGACATTAGCGATATCTTCTTAGCCTATTAATTCGACATTTGTCAGCTCTCTGCACTTCGATTATTCCCTCCAAGCTTCAATGCTTCTGGCTTGAAGTTTGCACGTGCGCTTCTGTTTGTGAGCCAGCTCGCTTGCATGGCATTAACAACTGTAAATATTAACAGCTGACGCGTGCAGACGGCTGCAGTTCTCCCAGTTTACTTAATTTCCATTGACGTACGGTTATCCCTGTCATATAATGGGTACAGAAGGTGTTATTCAACAACCCTTCAAACGTTACAGAAGGTTGAACGTATTATTGTTAATAGTGGCACCTTCTCCATTTACCAGAGCTACAGACATATTATCCTTTTTAGAGCGTCCGCTTTCGCTCAGTTCTCACACTTAGCAACGTCTGCTACGCCCCTTCGTTGCCAGAGTTAGCGTACCTCGTTCCCAGATCTGGGCTGCACACTTCCATTATATACCTTTTCTCTTTTATGTCGGTACACTCCAATACCAGAGATTATTAGGTGCCTTACGTCCTTATTCCCATTTGCAACAGCTGATGCGTTGATGCAACCGGAAGTTCCAAAAATATCCGCGAAATTCTAGATGTATTTTCACACAATAGAATCAATTGTATTTTTGTACACAAAGGTTTTATTCTTGTTTTGGATTCTGGGACTGATCAACAAGGATACAGAGCCACGAAAATTATATTAACGGCAGATTTTTGCTTAATTAATTTGATAAGGTAAATCAAAGTATTACTATTAGAGGGCATTTTTTTCCGTTACAGTATTATTCACTTGATGTCCACACTAATTTAATTTCTATTTAAAAAAACAGGCATTTGTTACACTATTGAAATGAATATGAAATTATTTTAACGACACTTAATGTAAGATAACAACAGTGATCAATCTCGAAATGCGACACCAATAAAATTTCTTGTTCGTCGGATTCGAGCGCTCGTATTTTTAAACAAAAATGCAAAGTATAATATTAATTTGAATTTCCCGCGTCCGGAATATTTCGTTCCATTTCCTGCTCCATTTTTTTTTAGTTGCATGCGCTTTAAAGTAGTACCATTACAATTGTGTAAGCTAAAAATTCGAACAACATCGAGAATTTTCAAAAGCGTGCGGACTGGTGGACGAATTCAACTATTACAGTGTTTGTTGTGATGATATTGGAAAAGAACGGTGGTGTATTGTACTTAAATCAAACATTGAAGTGAGCATTTATATTGAACATTATAAATATTAAAACATTGTCATATTCTATAGTTATTTATTTATTATCATAAATATGACACTCACAACAAGCATCTGTGCACGCTATGATTTCAATACTATCTAATGTCTTTGTATTTCGTAAAGAAGATTCATTTTGAATAGAACTACATTTTATATAAGCCAAAGATGAAATTTCTTTTTTGTTGGATTTATTAAGATATTTTTGGAAGTAATTTTAAATTGAAATGAATATTTGGAATGAACATGGAGCCTTTGGTCTTAATTATACCCACCCCCTTCTGGATACTGCGAATCTGGAGATTCTATCTCTTCGCCGTCTAGTACAACAGAATGTTCTTCTCAGGCATATTAAAGTGTTAGCCTACTTGCACCTAGAGTTACCATAATCATGCATATATTGATCTATCCATGGATGAAAAGATGTTCCTTATCGAATTTAAGGTCAAGTGTCAAACAAACTAGACAACAAAGAGAAGCAATATGGTCTTCCGAGAGTCTTTAAAAGCCTTTATCCTTTTCCACGTAGCAATCACTCAGATTTATTTATGCATATAGATTACCCATGTGAAAACCGAAGATCTGTTCTTTATCAAATCTGGGGTAAAACTGGTCAAAGGTCAAGTGCACTGGACATTCAACTAGTATAACAATATGGTTTCTGGGTCAGCGTCTACTTCTCCACATCCAGTCATCATATCATACATGTATACAAAACGACCATGATCATCTATTGAATTTGGGTCAAAAGGTCAAGCTCACTGGCATTAAAGTTTGCAGTATGGTTTTCTTTTAAAAAAAAAATTATTTTACGGTTACACACCATTTGTGAGATTGAAATGATAATTGTCTGTGTATTTGAAAAGGAATCATATGCATTTTTGAGTGATAACACTATGAAACCAGCCTAGTGAGACTTAAAAATGCAAATATGAGACTCCCGTGTGGGATATGATACTCAGGTGAACGTTAAAGGCTGTGGGCCTCTTGTTTTTCTTGCATTCTGTTTGGAACTTGTAAGATTGATCAATGTTCGGTATCTTTGCCTCTTCTTTGAAAGCACGTTCAACATACGATTTTTCTTTTACTTTTCCCTGTATGAAAAGTACTGTAGAACTTGTTAGAATCATTAAAACCATACCTTCAGATACATGTACAATTGTGGTAAATGTTCAAGTTTGATGCCTTGATCCAGTAAAACTCTCACATAATCACAGCGGTTAGCTTTCATTGTTTCAAGAAGAAGAACCTACAGCAATGCCAAATAATCTATTATAAACATTTATTTAACATTGTTCAGCTTGGCCCCTCCGTTGTTTAAATTGATTTTTAGAATGTTAAATTTAGCTAATAAAACTATATGTTAGTCTTTAAAAAAGGACATGTGCCTAAGTAATTTTTTAATGTGAATTATGCAATTCAATAAAAAAAATTATCACTTTAATTTACTTACACTACCAATGTCTATCAATAATTCTAACTTCTGGAGAAGCTGGTAGAAAATGTAGAAGGAAATCGGAAGTGACGTAGGAGAAGAGTACTTCGGGTTCAGCGCATACGCTTGAGACTCTATGCAATCCACATATAGCTGGTTCTTTATCTCCTCCTTAGTATCCACTGAATTTTCCTTTTTTATTTCGGCCAGTTTCTCGACCAAAGAGATGTTGAAAGTTTCAACAGCAGATCTATGGTCTAAAATTGATTAGACAGACATAATCAAACAATTGGGATACCTGTAACGGCAATGGGAACATATACCGACAACTTCTTTCTTGCCATAAGCTAGACCACTTGTCAGTTTTTCATATGAGTTTGCTCAGATCCGCTTATATAGGAATCATCAATATTACAGTTGAAGTTTAACGACATATTTGAATTCTAAAATTCCAAAAATACAACATGCTAGAAAACAATCACGCATATTTTCGAATAAAAAAATACGTGAGATAATATTTTTGGAGGAAGGATATACATGAGAATATTTTCAAAATCTCCAATTTTGATCAATCCAATTTTTATAACTCGTATAAAGTATTACTAGCAAAAAATAGAATCTGATTCGCCGAGGTCACGTGACCGTTGTGTTCACCCTGCAACAAAACGTAGTGTTCCACCCTTTCGGATATCTCTTGTTTCACTTTCGTTTTCAGTTAATTATATCAGGTGGAATAAAACACAATTCATTTGAAATGTAAATGCTTATACCTGAGTAGCTCAGTAATTTAGCATGTTGCCTTCTGAACTGCAGGTCGCGGGTTCGATCCCAGCAGGGATTTTATTTTATTTTTTAAATTGCTTTTTACTAAAATTGCATTTTTAAAAAAATAAACATTGTTTAACATATCCTCTACTTTTCATCCACGTCAAATTTCTCTGGTGTATCATTCCACCTTAAATACTTGACACTGAGCTCCGCCTGGGGAGAATCGCGGCTTCTGTGCAGCACCCACTTTAAAATGTGGTTTCACTATGTTTAATCATTACTAGGATATTCATCCGATGCTGATTATCAGAGACAACAATCGGCGCATGGAGATGTTGTTAGACCTGGTTCATAGGGGGCTTCAATAATGAAGAAGCAGGTATTAGAGGGAAAGTTCAGAGAGGGGACAGTTTTAAAAAATATCCCTTAAAGAATCCGCCACTCGCTGTTCAAGATTGGGATATCTCTACCTCTTATAATTAAGCACTTATAAATCAATAAAAAACCTAGGCTAAGCTTTACATGTCCTTGTAGACTAAACAATGTTTTTTTTTAAACATGTGACGTTTTCAGATAAAAATAGCACTTACTTAATAGCCCTGTGTGCGTGTCTGACTCTCATAGCTAAACAGTCATAATGATCCCCACGTAAATTATATTTTGCGTATTATGAGTTGTATCTCGTTCTACTCTAGCCTCTTTTCTCCCATAATCGGTAAACATTCTGGGTATATTCATTGTATACATCGACATGCCGAAATGTTTATCATTTGTGCGCCAGCGTGTACAGATCGAATGGCGGAAACTCGTCTGTTGCTGGGTTGGGTTTTTTTTTTGGGGGGGGGGGGTATTTTTTTTTTTTTTTGTATGGGCCATCAACAAGTATTAATTTTTGCGTTTAAACAGGAATTTTCAACATTAAAAATGTGTAATTTCTGGGAAAATTATTATCATATGATTTTTACGCAATGAGCTGTAGTGTCTCTATAAATAAACCGGTCGCGGTGGCTCAGTTGGTAGAGCTCTCGCCTCGTGATCGGGAGGTCGTGCGTTCGAGCTCGGCAATTAGAAGTGAGAATCACGGGTCTTTCGGATATGACCTTAAAAACGGATGATCCGTGTCGCAGCAGGTGTGGCACGCTAAAGAACCCTCACTGCTAAAAGCCATGAGTGCTAAGCATAGATCTAAATTTGCAGCCATTCACCGGCAATGGTGACGTCTCAAAATGAGTGAAATATTCTCGACGGGACGAAAAACAACAAATATTCAATCAATAAATAGATGTCCATTGAAAATGAATAAATAAGATTGACACCCAATTTCGAATCTTTTAATTTTTAATATAGATGATTATATGAAGTAGGATATTGGAAATCAGAGGGGTCTAGATTTTTGTTCTGTGACGTCATTTTAGTAATGAACAGTTGACAGGATTTACCGGAATTAGCTAATATTAACATATTTCCATGCATATACAACCTTTTTTTAAGATAGAGCACATGCAACAACAACAAAAAGATTTTACTCATGTTGACATTCAGTAATGAGCAAAAATTTGATTGTCGTTGATAGACTAGTATTATATTTAACGAAACAATTTCCTGCATTACCTTGTATCGCTAATCTCAACATTGAGCTCATATAAACAACAAATAATGATATTATGTACAACAATTTCCATTTTAAAAGACAATAGAATTAGCAAACCTATCGTCTATTTAAAGCGAGAGGCCCAATTATCGGCAGTTAATCGCAAATACGGCGCTGTTTGAAAACTAAATGGTGAATAATTATGTATAATGACATAGCTATTTTATATATCTTAGATGTATGTGTTTCACGTCATCGCTGGACTGTGCATCCTTGCGCGAACGATTTACATTATCTAGGTTACTTGAGGTTATAGGTCAAGAAGTAATCCAACAATTAAAGTCTAATAAACATTTTTTTTTGATGTAGTGATATAAATTCAAATGATAAGAAATATTACTCTTATTTTTTTCGGCTGATTCAGGTATCACCGCAATTTTGGACGGTAAAACTTTAGCATCAATGCGCGAAGCGCATTGATTCAGTTTTACCGACCAAAATTACGGTGATACGTGATTCAGTCGAAAAATATGAGTCATTTCTTGAATCAAATTGAAATTTAGAGGAAAAAATTAAAAGATACATTTAACTTCACCTTGTATAGAAAATATATGACGTCACAATCAATGACGTCGCAGCAGTGTGAGTAAGAAAAATCCCACATGGTTATAGATCTAATTCACAAGTCGGTCTCACTCTGGTGAAAATGTGAGAAAAACCTTCGCTCATAAAATTTTAAGACTTTTCCCTAAATACAGAGTTTTAGATATCTGATATGCAGGTGATCAAATATGATATACTCTGACCCGTCATTTGTGTCTCCCAGCCATTGATGACAGCTTCACCAACAATGCTTGACATCATCAATGGATCGTCATTGTCCACGTCGAAAACACCAACCTTTGAAAATATTACTTTGGATGGTGTTAACATTTCTATTACACGATACATGTTTATAGATACAATAAATGTTAAATGTATTTATACCAATTTTTGCTTACTAGTATTAACCTGTATGGCTTTGTTCCTATAGTATCTCATAATAAGCTTGCTTTTCGATGAATGGAAGAGGTATTTTATGATGTATTGGTAACTCAACTAAATAATCATAATACAGTGATACAAGTGTGGAGTGCGCTATAAATCCACGTTCATAATTTTAAGACCATTGGATGTGGGGGAAAAACCAAACCAAATCTTCGTGCTCTTTAATTATTCTGAGGTACGCCGTCAGTTTGATATAGGTGTCATCATCCAAACGCATCCCACAAAGAAAGATTGACTTCTTCCGTAACATGTCTGGACTTTAAAAAAAAGATACATCTTATTCCATGCATTTCGATACATCGATAAGTTGGAAAATTCCAACAAATTTCATCAACCCATTAGATTTTTCTTAGATTCACAGGCTGTCAAAATATATCTATGGGCCTAAATTCTGCATTTTTCTTTCAAACACGTTTCTGCGTTCAATATAGGATGTTAGGCAATAGTGGTGTTGACCTTGAAAATCAGTAGGGTTGAATGCAGCACATATTTTTATTTCATTTTCCTCGAAGGGCTTTAACTTTGCCATTTTATATTGATTGCATTTCACATCAATCAACTCTTCATTTTTATATATAGAATGTATGAAGTTGATATTCATATTATCGTCACCTTGAAATCGTCCATGTATCTTCTTATTCCCACTATAACTGCGTTTTAGGAACATTTAATCTAAATAATTCTTAACTACCACCAGCATAAAATGTAGAATTGCAACGATATACAGTGCATGACGATGTTGGAAGTCTATTATGCTTATATACGTATTACATTTCTGTATCAGAAAAGTGATGGGACCAAATTCCGACATAAAGATAATTCCTTCTCGAACATTTCCTTGATTATAGTAAAAAAAAAAAGGGAAAGTAAGCTGCGTTTGATGCATTTTAAACCGCTTTTCTTTTAACGCAGAACTTGCTCCCAACACTTTTCATTTAACGTTAAGTTCAATTTATATTTCAATATGAAAAAATTGTCTTTCTGTATTTAGTCTATATTGTTGCAATTATTACAATCATTTTTCGTTGATTCTAAAATTACAATATCACGTGATCATAAACAACCTTGATGAAAATGATGCATCAATATGAAAGTCGATTTGCTCTCGGATATTTTTCAATGAATAGTACCGATGTAAAACTTTTATGATTGATTTATGGATTGCGTTATTTATGTATGGGACGCCTTAATTTAGTTGAAGTCCATTCCGTAATTTTTAATTACCACAAGTGTTGTTTGATCATAGAATGTTTACCGCCATTTATCAGTACTTACGCGTTTGCCCCCATTCCCAATACATTGAAACCCAGGGTACGAACATATCGGACTTTACTCTACAGTGTAATAAGTCAAAAATCTGAAGATATGGGATAAAAAAACAGATGTTTCAAAAGCCAAAAAAAAAAAAATGAAAATTTAAAAAAATATTAAAACAAAAGAAAAAAGAGAAAAGGTCTCCCTAGACATGAGACACAATTTTCTCACTCATTCAAGTAGTTCAGCATCAGATCGGCAGCTTTTCCTGAACCTTTGATTATGATCACAGGAAGTTTATTTTTCAGTGCCCTGGATACGTGCGCTATTGCTTTTATATCACCTTCACAAACAATGATTGCTATTGGTATCCGCATATCTGAAAAAGCAACACAATTTCCACATTAGATCTTATGTTTTCAGGGTATGTGTTTAATGTGTTTGATATATAAATGAAACTCACTGAAGTCCGATCTTTTACCAAAGGGAGATACTTCTTGTTCAGAAAGAAACTTTTCAAACTTCGACAGAAATTTTTCCCCGACGTTCGACGGTTCAATGTATTCTGGTGGCGATTCATCGTAGACTGTCTGAAAGTTAATATATATTGATGTGTTATAATATCTTATAAGACATACCTTTAAATCATACCTCATTCCAGAGGTCAGTACTATTCAACGAGAATAATCCCATTGTGATACACGCAACTTGTTCAAATGCATTATCTCTACCTAATCAAATTTTAATTTTCATGATTTTGACATGTTATTAAAAATAGAAAATTTTTGAGTTCTTTAATTTGTATTAGGCATCTATGTGTCCTTGTATTTCAGCTATATTTTTCTTACGTCATGCTATTGCATTGAACATCTTTTTGATACAGTACCTCCAAAAAAGTTAACATCGTGTCAAACGTAATCATAATCCAAAATAATATATAACATCGAGTGAAGGGCAACACGGGTCTCCGACAAAAGTGAAGGTCAGATTAGGTGCCATGGATGAGTAAGTATCCTTTGCTGACCGGTCACACCCGCCATGAGCCCTTGGTTGAAAGAAAGTAAACGGGATTACCCGTAGTCAAATCTAGTAAGAAAATGACAGTCTAACAAAGGGTATGAAACAAATCAGTCAACATATGACTTAGTGATAATTTGTCATCGCAAACAAGGTTATTATAGCAACCGTAGAATTTGCAAAATGATGACTTTAAACGAGATTCGTTATAACCCTGTAACATCAACTTTTTTGTCAGTAGTTGGCCTCGACCTCGCTTTAAAAAAGTCATTTTACGCATAGCATGCTCCTGCGTATCGAATCAACTGAGAGATATACGCACCATAAGCAGGCGAGCGATAGTGGTATATTACTACATAGAAAGGTAAAGTTGACGATTGCAAAGTTAAAGTCGTCACGCTTATGAAATAATGTAGTTGTCAGCCTGTCACTAGAGTCAATGTTAAGTATAATATCCAAATATGAAGCAGATATGTCAGATTCTGTAGTTTTCTTAATATCGAGTTCTTTGGGATATATCAAATAGACATAATTGTGAGAGTTATGATTGTTAATTGATAGCACATCATCTATATACTTATATGTAATGTTGAAGGACACGGAAAGTTTTTTGTTTTTATCCCGTAACAATTTCTGTACAAATTGTACTTCATATGTATATGAATAGTCTGCCAGTATGGGAACACAATTAGTGCTCATAGGAATACCAGCAGATATTTGGAAGACCTGGTTTCTGAAGACTACATATATATTATCTTAAAGAAACCCAATCATGCTCTTAATACCTACTTCAGAGTACTTGTGTTGACAATCAGTGTTTTCTTACAAACTATGTGTTTTGTTTCCCAACGACTAGAAATTCGTATTTTCTAGTGCCGTTTTTGTTTAAAAAGCAATTATATATAATCTTAAAAAGCCTAAATTTTAATTTATCGTGAGGAATCGTTTGGTAAAGTGTGGAAAAATCATGTTTTGAAGCAGTCTATTTGAGATTATTCACGTGATTTTAGGTTATGAAACAGCTCTTTAGCGTAGTTAAGAAGCCACATCAGATTGACACCACTTCTGGAATATGTAGTAGAACAGTATCTCTGAAGAAACTATTTGATAACTTTCAACCGTCCATCGACCTATCCCCAGTTGACACTTCACCATCGATACGGTAACTGTCAACTGTGAACCGTCGACCTGTCCCCAGTCGACACTATACCATCGATACGGAAAGTGTCAATTGTCAACCGTCGACCTGTCCCCAGTTGACACTATACAATTGAGGCGTATGAATATCATACAGAAATATTGAGTTGTATGAAAATATCTACAAATTAAAAAAACACCGTACACGGATCTACTTTATCCATATATTGGAGTTGAGCCTCTATTTTTAGATTAATACATGTAAAACTGTCAAAGGAATAAATGGTCCTCTACAGAAAACTGATATTAATGAAGACAGAAAGATAAAGTACAAACTGACGACAAGTACATTTGATTTGTCTCTTTCCAATACAAAATACTCATGCTTTTATTCTAGTATTTATTTTTTTTTCATTTATTTAGAAGGTTTAACAAATGTGAAAATAATAATGATAATAACAATGAAGTGTTAAAATTGTGGGTGTACTACAAATTCATCGTACCAAGCTGCAATGCCATGTTTTATATTTGAATCATTGAATTTAAGACAGTTTAAATATTACATATTTTGAAACCGCCCCTGAAATATGATACAACGATTCAATGCTTGTACATATGAAAAATGACATTCTCCAAATCTATATAGTTATCACAATGGAAAAATATGACATACTTCATTGAAAATTGTCAAAAATCGCCCTTTGACACAACCCCTGAAAGATTTCGGCTGATGACGTACAATTTTTTCCTTCTGATTTTTAAGCGTATTGTGTCCTTACTATTATTCCTCGTTTTGGATTAAAACACTATTTTAGAAATTTTTTATATCAACTTTTATATCGCACAATGGATATTTCCTATTATTTTCTTTGCAATTACGCATTTTTCATGCCTACTTTTGAAACGTCCCCAGTAGTATAACCGGCCTCCATGGGTGCTTCAATATCTAGGACGCTTTGGCTGGGGTCGATGGGCTGGTCAACTGAGTGCACTTTTTATGCAAATGAGGTCAATGCTGATTGGTCAAGCGGTTTGACCCCCAGCAGGGGTCAGTAGCCCAGTCTATATTGCGGCCAAGTTTAGAGCGTATAAAATCCAAGGCATAAAAGCCTGTGAAATCCTGTGTATTAATTCCTGTGAACTCCATAATAAATCCCAAGAAAGAATAACACAAGGTTTAAGTTTACATGTTTATTAAAGCATAAACATTTTAAGCAAGCACAATGCTTTTGTGAAACGCAGCCCAGTGTTCTAATTTTCGGCATTTGTAGCAAGGATCCTTTTGTTTGCTTTCTGTTGGTCCTGTCTTCTGAATTCTTACTCTTATTTTACTGGTCTGCGGGGAATCTTGTTTTCTGTGGACAATCCGGCGACCAATGGCCTGTTTCTCCACAAGTGTAGCACGGGTTAGTAGCGTATCTGGGACGTATTCCTTCCTAGGTTGTTTTAGCCGTCACCACTTCCATCTCCTTAGCAGGATTCTTGGTACACCACTTCCATCTTCCTTAGCAGGATTCTGGTATGAGTTTCCAATTTTCATCACTCAACACATGAATGCGGTTAACGATCCCATCTAGCATAGTGGAAATTATCGCAAAATCTTCTTTGTTCATGGCCGGTGGCTCCGGTACATTGTGAGTGTTGTAGAGGCCCAGTTCCAGTCCCGTTACATCTTGTGACTAGGATGCCCGGGAAAAAATCCTAAGGCTGGGTCTGTAGGATTCTGGCTAGGTAAATACTCCTCAGTCTTCGCCCATTTCAACTGCTGTGTAAGGTTAGCGTCCTGTCTATCTTCTTTGCTCTGAGGCCCCATCTGTTTCTGTACCATTGTGTCCACTTTCATCTGAGCTCTGTCCACGAATTCTAGCTGTTTCTGAGCCATGTTCTCAGGTCAGGGTCTGAAATCGAAGTGAAGAGTGAGCGCGGGGTTCTGCTTTTATAGCCCGTAAAAAGGGTTTTCCTATCACGCGATCGCCAGATGTTCAGGTATTTCCAGGCTATGTCTAGACAGCTGTCTAGATGTCAGGTGTTCATCACGTGATCTGGGGGTATTCTAGTGCACTGATTGCCCTCAACGAACTTTTGTTATGTGCTATGCCCTAAAAAGAGGGGATTTTTGTGTGTCACTCATATTTTTTTTAAGTAGCCCTAAAAAGGGATGTTCATGGGTTTTTTTTTTTTGGTTGTTGTTTTTTTTAAATCTCCGGTTCGTACGCGGGTTCTTCTATATAAACGTGTAAGTCATGACCAGCAGACGTAATGTCCTCTATTATTTGTCGTCCTTTTCTCCCTGGGAAACGTATCACATCGTCTGTTTCCCACATCCATATGTGTGCATCCCAAAACAAGCCTCATACACCTCTTAGGTGACGTGGTTTCTCCAGCCGAATAAATTCTGATACGTTTTGAGTTCAATAACGTGTAAAACTGGTAAACCATGTACTGTATGAGGGCATTTTTAAGGTACATCTCTCGTAAACCCGACCAAATATCCTCCTGTGTTTCATGTGGACGCAATACATAGTCAAAACACCAATTTTTAGATCATCCCAAGCGTAATCTATGGCGACGTCTCTGTACTAAATTTTCCCAGGTGTATATCTCCTCTACAGGTGTTCATTTCTTCTTCTACGGTTCTGGTGGTTGACTGATATTGCCTTTTTGCAAACTATATAATCCGCGTAGCGGATTATATTATGTTTGCAAATAGGCAACATTGTTCAATATCCGGTAAACTTGAAAATTATAACAGTCATTTCTTATATGTTCAGCCCGGGGGTGTTCCGGGATTATTGAGTGCAAAATGGAAAAATTATTGGAAAAGTATCGTGTGACTCTAATGGCAGACTGACAACTACATTATATGATAAGCGTGATGACTTTGACTTTGCAATCGTCAACTTTCCTTTTCTATGTAGTAATATACCACTATCACCTGCTTATGGTGTGTATATCTCCCAGTTGATTCGATACGCAAGAGCATGCTATGCGTATGCGGACTTTTTAAAGCGAGGCCAACTACTAACAAAAAAGTTGATGCTGCAGGGTTATAACGAATCTCGTTTAAAGTCATCATTTCGCAAATTCTACGGTCGCTATAATGACCTTATTTGCGATTACAAATTATCACTAAGTCATATGTTGGCTGATTTGTTTCATACCCTTTGTTAGACTGTCATTTTCCTACTAGATTTGACTACGGGTAATCCCGTCTACTTTATTTCGACTACGGGCTCACGGCGGGTGTGACCGGTCAGCAGAGGATGCTTTCTCCTCCATGGCACCTGATCCTACCTTCGCTTTTGTCGGAGGTCCGTGTTGCCCTACACTCGATTTTGTATATGCATTTTGGATTATGATTACGTTTGACACAATGTTAACTTCGCCTTTTTGTATTGAATATCTCGACGAGTAGAGTTCAGCCTGGGGGTGTTCCGGGGTCATTGAGTGCAAAATGGAAAAGTTAGCTGAAAGGGTGTTGTGTGGCATGAATATGAAGGTATCATCCTGTAGAACCCAGTCTGGGGTAGGCTGGGGTAATTATGTGCAAGATCAAAAAGTTACCCAAAGAATATCCTGTGACATATCAAATGGGGGGGGGGGTATTGACGAGAAGAGCCCGGGGTGTCCCATGGTTATTTACTACCATGCTGATCAAATTTCTGATGACTCAATATGTCGGAGGTTATGAAAGCAAAGGATAAGTGATAATTCTGGGAAATAAGGATATACACTCTCTCAACAATCACCAAAAGTCTGCAAGATTTGGAAATAAGCTCTAATAACTTGTTGTATTCCGTGGCGGCGTCTCGCTCTTAAAAGTCTCCGTGTATCCATGACTTGAGTTAAGACAAGAATGACTGTAAAAACCACCTGACGTGCAGGTGAGTAATCACGTGGTGCACTCCATGACCTTTACCTATATATACAGGTGTGTTTTCTGAACGTTCATCATTCACCATGGGTAACAGCGCTAATACGAGGATAGATGGATATACGTATGTAGTAAACTGTATGAACGTGGCCCACTCATTCAAAATGCTCGACAGTTTCTTTAACCGATTCCAGACATGAGAGAAATGAGAAAAAATCTAAAACGTTCCTTGTTTCATAACAGGGCGGCCAATCCTTTCAAAACGAATAAGTTCCCATGAATAATTTTTGAGACACAGCGTAAGAATTCCGATCAACATGTCACTTAATCTGGTCTGGAAGGGTAATGTTTTAAATTCCTCATGCATACTAATAAACAATAACAAGCGTCCCGATTGGTATTTCCGCTACATTGAAATCAGCAATTCGTTCAAATAACTGTAAATTCTGGACCTCCGGTGACATCTGTGTGCAGAAACGGTCG
>CAJDSM010031898.1:4217-24537 GCA_903981925.1 Ostrea lurida
TTTTATAAGGAATGAAAGTAATTATTACTTCTTCTAAGTGATTTAAGATAAGATGGGGCAGTTTATGCAAAACACTTTACATTAGAGTGTAAACTGTCCAGACTTTATATCCTGTATGAAATTAGTAAAAATTGCTTTCCCTATAATTTGATTAGGTAAAAAATGCATTTAATGTAATTTGATGAGTAATTATAAAGAAGGTATGAATTTTTATCTGAAATGAGCAATATTTCTGAAGGAAATAACATGGATACTGAGAAATCTAAAGTATTGTGATATCATTCCTAGTGTAAAAATAGCAACTTCGTGGTAGTATGATATAAAGAATGAAAATAAAGTCAAATCAAGTTGCATTTTATACCTGAAATCATTTACATTTGTTTCCATTTACTTAGGATGGACATTACACACACTATGAAAAATTAGGAATTGGATCAAACAGAGAATTTGTGTTCAACAAACTGCAGTTGCTGCATGATAAGATTTTCTACTTCAATGTCAAAGTGCGGAACTCTCTAGGATTCGTGAATATTTTGTCATCAAACTCCATCATCACTGACTTCACACCTCCTGATCCCACGTTATGTAAGTACATACTCCTACACATGTGTTGAATCAAAGTTGTAATTCATAATACAATTACTGCATCCTGGAACTTGTTCAAATGCAATCAAGTTCCAATGCATTCTTTTGTATATCTGAATTACATCCCCTGTATGTCTAATATTACCGAAAGTTGGGTCCTTGTGTAAGTGTGCTGTTTTTTCTTTCTCTTTGGACCACAGACCAGATAAACATTACCAGTGATTTACTAGATGTTTCGAATTGTCTGGACATCCTTCCCAGACAGAAGAGACTGGGAGAGACTGTGTGTAGGAATGGATACCTCCAGGAAGACCACCGGATCATCAGAGATGGAGAGGGGTCAGAAACCGTGTACAATGGCACGAATTCAAGACAGATCTCAAGTATACCAGGGCCAACAGATATAATTTCTGGTAACCAAGTCTGGTATTTGTGGACTGTAATATACTGTTAAAAGTTTAGACTTTATCATTCATTTGGTGACGTGGATGGACTTTTTTCTGACTTGAAGGTGTTGTGCACACTTTTCTCCTGCTTTTCAGCTAACGGGATGGTATTTACGACAATGAGACAGGATTGCTTGTTACTCTGTAACTGCTGGGGAGAAATGTGTGAGGAGAAATAAGGCCCACCATGATCCCACGCCATCTGTTTGATGAGTCACAGTGGACCAACAGGTGATGATGACTCCACTGGAGGCCCCCTACACTGTCTTACCAGGTACTGTCTGTGTACTGCTTATTTTAGCACATTTAATGATCTAGTGCAAGCAGAGCAGATGTTAGCTCTTTTGCAAAATTATTAACTGATTTAGATTAAGACTACCATGTTCTAAGACAATGGATAAAGAGTATAAGTGGTTTCATGCCAAAGACGTTAAGATAGGAATCCTGTAAATGTACAGTGTTACACATTCAATATTTTATTTAAGTAAAATAATTTAAAAGGAATTAAAGATAGCAAGGAACAATGCCACATTCAGAATTCATTTTATAATATCCAGAATTTTCTCATACCTGTTAATCATGAAGCAGTGTGTGTTCTTTTATTTTTCTTGGTAAAGCACTGTTTTTGTAGTTCTTCAGATAGGTGACTACTAAGTATCAAATTACCTCTTTATAGATGGGCCTTATTTCATCACTGTAAGAGCCATCAACAAAGTGGAGTATGGAGGACCCCTGGCCACCAGTTTTTGCCACTCCACTCCATACATAGTTGATAACACTCCTCCCTTTGTATATGAAATCTATAACATACGATACGAGGAGGACCAGTTTAATCTGAGCATGTCACACAATTCGTCGTAAGTAATGGTGTTATACCAACAAACAGATGTTGTAAGTACTGTAAAAAAAAAAAGAAGCTTAATTATAAATTGTTTTTAATTTGAATTCCCCATGTGAAAGTGTATGTAACTATCTGTGTTTCTGACAGTAAGTGCTGCAATTAAGATAGTAACATTGTGGATCTTGTGAATATTTCTGTCGTACAACAAATGTCCTTCACTGTTTTTCCAGATGTACACGCTTACTTAGTGTTGTATTTTCAGTTGAAAGGTAATTATTTTCTGATTTCAGGGATCCAGATTCTGGACTGGTAAGGAATGATCTCTGCCTGGGAAGGACAAGAAGAGATTGTGATGAGATGATGTGGAAAACCATTGACTTTAATCCCAATGTCACCATGTTGAAGAAACTGACTGAGGGAGTGCCTGATTGGATCAAAATCAAAGCTGTAAACAATGTATAGAATGACAAAATCAAAGCTGTAAAACAATGGTATAGAATGGTCAAACCAAAGCAGTTAACAATGGTATAGAATGGCAAAATCAAAGCTGTAAACAATGGTATAGAATGGCAAAACCAAAGCTGTTAACTATAATAGGTATATGAATGGCAAACAAAGCTGTTAACAATGGTATAGAATGGCAAAATCAAAGCTGTTAACAATGGTATAGAATAGTTTTGCATAGTTGTTAGCATGATGAGAGTTGTACAATGAGTGAGAGAGGTAAACAGTTTGGCAACTTTATTCTGGCACTTGCCATTTGCAAAATAGTACAGCAGGATTGTTTATCATTTTGTGAGTTTCACAAGCACCATTTTGTTACAAATATTTACAGCCATAAGCCATTCATGAGTTCTGAACATATTTTATTAACCAAGTCATTAGGATTAGAAACAAGTTCTTTCAATTTACAAGTTTTCCTTTGAATTTATCAAGTGTATATGTAAATTTACTCTTCAATATTACTTAATGTTATATATTTATACAATTGAATATAGTAACAAATAAAAAGTTGCTTTTAAAAGATTAAGTTTTTGAGGTCATACATGTTTACCTTAGACAAAATTAACTGACAAATTGCTATTTCACACATGTATATCTTGGAGACAATTCAAGATGTAGAATTGCCTATTTGCAGTTGACCTGAGGACAATAGGAATATCTGATTCCCCCATCATTGTCGACAGATCTCCTCCAGTAGCTGGCAAAGTCAACGATGGAGAGATCTATAAAGTGGATCTGCAGTATACAATGTACCCAGACAAGGTGGAGTAGTGAACTTACAGCAGTGAATGCTGTTTTACATTGTGGTAACCAGTTTGTACCGAATCAAGTTCTAATGATTCATTAGATATATAAACTATTTCAGATTTGCAGTAACTGGGTGTCTTTCTATGACCCTCAGTCTGGGATTGCTATGTATATGGTCAGTGTGGGGTCTTCCCCTAACACGACTGATGTGGCCAACCTGACACAGTTCTCCAGTAAAACTCACCATGCCTGTGTAGACCTGGAACCAGACAAGTACCTCGAGCACAATCAGAAGTACTTCTCTAAGGTGTACGCTTTCAACGGTGCTCACAAACAACTTAATGTCTCCAAGGTCACAGATGGAGGTAAAGGACCTGATTTGATAAGAGCTCTATTTTGCTCACCAAAATCAATATTGATGTTATTGTTAAAAATTGAATGCATTCTGGTGCAAATCACTTGTCATTCTTATTCTTATAAAATCTGAAATTATTTAAAACAGTATTCATGATACAAAGCACAATGTTTAACTACAGTACCTTTTTCAGTATTTTGATATAAAATTGAAAAATTGTGTTACTGTTGATGCTATATTCTCCAAATGACTGTAAATTCAGAGTCATGTGATGTGGAACTATAGAGATGTGACACTGTCTTCCTTTAAACCATTTAATTTTTTTTAGGTTCATAAGAGTCTATAAAATCTTTTATCATACAATAATCCTTTGATTGATGACGTATAAATGAAACACTCTCTCTCCTTTCCAGTGTTGGTGGATTTGACTAAGCCAGTGGCAGGAGAAGTAGTGGATGGGTCCGCCAAGGACTTCACAGATCTACAGTTCACAACGAGCCAGGCAAAAGTGGAACTACAGTGGAGAGATTACTATGATCCCGAGTCTGGCATCAGTCATTACGATGTCAGAGTGGACAGGGCCAAGTAAGTGGATTACTACAAAACTAGATATAAACTGTATCAGTCTGACATGTTTGTAGTTCCCATTTTGTCTTAATTCTTACTGAATGTTTATATATAGTATATCTTGCATTGTGATGCTTAGAGACATAGCACATAGGCAATGGAAGCTTTTAGGGATGAACCTCATATTATGCCACAATATTTACATTTACTGTTTAATCCCCTAGTAAAAAGCATTAGAATCTATTTTGATGATATGTGCTTATAACTGCAAAGACCGAATCACCAAAGTTGGTTTGGGGTATGAATACAAGAACTACTTACAGGGTTTTAAAATATGTAAATATATGAACTGTTTTAGGTTGAAAATGTATAAAACTGTTGACAATTTGATGTTTTTATTTTCAAGAAAAAATATAACTCTAAATACTTGGGTTATTAATTATTTTTTTTATTTTGCACTCCTTTTGTGCGTGTACGATATGACATCATGAGTGCGTAAATGTCACATTGCTGTATCTTTTTTCGTGTACATTTCATTGTGACGTAACAATTACTTACCTAATGGCTGTTCCATGAACCGCTACTTCCCCAAAGGATTGAGCGGAAAGTTTAAAACATATACAATAAAAGCACAAACAAATGCATTTTCTAAGAATGTAATATAAGCAATAAATTATGATTTATTGAAAGATGTAGTCTCATAACTGCAACGGTGTGTGCAAACAAATTTTCATAACGCGCTAACGCGCGTTATTCAATTGTATGCACACACCGTTGCAGTTATGAGACTACATCTTTCAAAAATCATAATTCATTGCTTAAATATATCCTACTTGTAGAATTGCAGAGTGAAATTGTGCGAGGGTCATACCTTATATGCTGTGGGGTCCAATATTCCAAACTTTGTTAGATAGTGTTCTCCTGAAAGTAATGGAGAACAGAAACAGATTGTAATGTCAGCTTGAAATTATATGTTCTACGTACAGTTCAAATTTCAAGGTATCGGTAGCAGTTTGTAGGAACACTGTACGCACTGCAGTGTTCAGTTCTTAATGGTCACATCTTGTACCCTGGTAGTGCATTTTATTTCTTGTTTTTGAATAGAAACATGACCTATAATTTTGAGACCATCCAAGACTGGGCACCTTTTCCTAACACAGCCAACATTGTGAAATGGCTTAAGTTCCACCACAGTCATGGTGACCGAATCAAGACTGCTCTGAGAACCACCAACAAAGCCCTGAACTCCATTGTCAACACGACCAACAGTTTTGTTGTGGACGTCACTCCTCCTTATCTTCATCATCTGCGGGACGGTCTCCAGTCCAAAGATCAGGAATACCAAGTGAGTTTTAGATGTTTTATCATGGTCTCCAGTCCAAAGATCAGTACCACCAAGTTAGTTATATATGTTTTATCATTAAAACACTGAATTTAAGTTTTTACCATTTTAAAACCTCAAATTCGTGCTTGTTATTTCCTTGCAACTAGTGCAGCTGTGTCTGTGTGTGTGTGTCTGTAACCCTGTGAACAAGATAGTAGACACAGCATTCATCAGAGGATCATCAAACCTTCCACAAATGTTGCCCATGGAGAGAGGATGAACCCAAATGATTTTCAAGGTCAAGGTCACTATTGGCTAAAATTATTTTGAACTAGATAGAAGACACAGCATTCATCAGAGGGTCATCAAACCTTCCATAAATGTTGCTCATGGAGGGAGGATGAACCCTATTGATTTTCGAGGTCAAAGGTCAAGGTCACTTGGCTTTTGACGAAAATTCGTGTGAACAAGATAGAAGACTCAACATTCATCAGAAAATCATCAAACCTTCTATAAATGTTGCCCATGGAGAGAGAATGAACCCTATAGATTTTCAAGGTCAATGGCCAAAGTTCAAGGTCGCTATTGACTATTGTTTAAAAATCTTATGTTGCAAGGGGATGCTACACTTGTCTTGCCTTGTTTATGATTATACATGTGCATGTATGTTCTTATTTTGTGAGATTAGAAAATTGATTTAGATAGAAAAGTGAACTCTCTGTACATTTTCAGTCTGTAACAGATCAACTGTCAGTCAGCTTCAAATACACAGACAAAGAATCGGGTGTGGATCACATCAAAGTCCAGATCTATGAAGTGGCTGGGGGTACACGCACACAGAAATATCCAGGTTTGTTGAAACTTGGCAACTTAGTCATTCAACCATGGGATGAAACAAGCATAATGGCATTTAAAAATTACCTAAATTAATGTGTGTGGTTCCAGGAGTTTTATGTGCATTAAAGTTTGATTTGTTGGCTCATTTGTATCATGTTCCTATATATGTGGGTGTCTGCCATCATTATATACTTGTCCAAAAATCCTCCATGAACCTGAAGTTCTAATAGAAACTTAGTCTGCTGAATGACATTAGGAGGATATCTATTATCTGAAGGCCATATTGTGTGTCATGACCCTAGACCAAGGCCAGTTTGTCAAGATCACTGGCCATAAAATGAAAAAAAACCCAGCAAAAAATGAAGATTGAAATTGTTGTCTATGCCATGACTTTATGATAGAATGCTTGAGAAATTTATGCTAGGCAGAAATATTGCTTTTTAACAAATAATGTATATTAACCCTTAACCAAGGACATTTTTTGGTGTCTTAATACTTCATTCAAGGTGAAGGTGACAGAAATATTGAGTCATGAACTGTCCTCCAACAACTTAATGCAAAGATTGTAGAGATATGTGTGGGGAAAAAACAAACCATGTACTCTCTAAATATCCCCATTATCGATGATCTCTTCATTTGGGAAGGGGGGGGGGGGGGGGGGGGGGGGGGGGGGTATTAGACCTGTATTTTTCATAGAGTATCTTCTGTATTATTTTGGATAAATGGTTTTGAAGCAGATACAAGGGATTATTCTCTACTCTAGTTTTGGTATTGATAAGCAAGATTGCATATTAAATTCATTCATTTCAGTGATAAAGAATGATTGGAAAAACTTGACTGGCAGTTCTTTGACCAGCTACACATGGACCGGACTCTCTCTCAAGGAAGGTGCAAGATACAGCTATAGAGTGGGAGCAATCAACCATGCTGGGTTCTTAGCTGCGTTTGAAACCAATGGAGTTGTTATTGATACTTCGCCTCCCATGGTAAAATCAAAGTCAAATGGCAGAAGTAGTTTTTAGAATATCAAATGAAGTGGACATGTTTATTTTCATAATCTTTATGATTTAGGTGATGTGGTTGAGGGTTGGAGTGATAGGGTCCTCCAAAGAACACCGCGTGGACGGTTACGTGTGGATGTCGGATAAGAAGGGTATCCAGGCCTCCTGGCTTTGTTGGGATCACGAGTCGGGCATAACAGACTACACTGTAGCAGTAGGCACTTCTCCAGGTATCGAATATACTACAATAGCACCTTTACAGGATCTGGCAGTGCATAAATGACCATCCAGTTTGTGGTGCTGCAGTAGCTACAGAGATTTTGACTCCTATCTGATTGCTGCATTTCCTATATTTTAGGGGCAGATGATGTATTTACCTGGCAGTCAGTTGGAGTGGAGAGCAGTCAGTACATTACTGGATTTACCTTAGAGGTCACCAACCAAACAACAAAAACTCCTACGTATTATCTGTCACTGAAAGCTCAAAATGGAGCAGGTCTTGTGAGTCCAACCCCGACTATCTCCACACCGATAATGGTCATGGAGGAAGACAAAGCTGGTAAATATTAAATGTATTAACTGTACATAAGATACAGAAGATCGGTGATAAAATGCATGCTAATTAATTAATCAGGAAGTCATTAGTTAAGCTTAATAGGCTATATCAGTCCTGAGTTGTAAAAAAAAAAAATAGTAATGATTATGAAAGTCACAGGTTTTTTAAAAATCTAAGACTCCATGTCATGGTAGGATTTGTCAGAGAATCCTTGCTGTATGACAGAGTCCATTCAGAAAATT
This sequence comes from Ostrea lurida, assembly GCA_903981925.1. Classification (NCBI taxonomy): domain Eukaryota; kingdom Metazoa; phylum Mollusca; class Bivalvia; order Ostreida; family Ostreidae; genus Ostrea; species Ostrea lurida. The sequence goes on from CAJDSM010031898.1 coordinate 12,223, forward strand.
TCATTGCAGCTATACATTTAATCTGGAAATGAGTGCATTTTGATTTTTTTCCCTCACTGATACTAGATTCAATACATGTAATAACTAATATACATCCATGAAGCCTCGTCTCCAAATTTTGATTTTATCAATCTCTGTTGCTGCGGCAATTCTCCTTTCACTTTGATTGTAAAATATTGACATTTCAATGCATGTAAGCGCTTGGTATTATGAGCTTTATGCATGTATCTGATACTTTCGCTATCTGTTTTGAGGTTTGGTGGTGGATGGTGCAGACAACATTGATAAGATCGTCGGTGACACGGCCACCGTGGACTATTTGTCGGACTCGGACTATCAGCTGGATACTGCCACCGTCACGGTCCAGTTCACCGGCTTTGAGAGCACCATGCATGGAGTGATGCAGTTTGAGATGGCGGTGGGTACAGAACCAAATGGAGAAGACATCCTGGCATTCACAGACGCAAACATTATTCACCTAGAGGAAGTGGATCCTGTGGGAAAAGGTAATGAAAATGTTAGAATGAGTCAAGTAGGATGTTACTCAGACATGTTGAACTTCATAAATTGTGTTAGATTTCAACCTTGATTTTTTTAAATTTTTTTTTTTCCAGGATTGACAAGTTCTGGATATGCTCAAATAAATTTGCCCCTAAAAGCAGAAAGAAGATACTACACCACAGTGCGTGGAATTACAAATGACGGGAACGTACTACAAACAAGTTCTGATGGATTTACTGTGGACCAGACATCCCCCACTATTAACATAGACAGGTACGTATGTACTGTAAAGGGGGAAATATTCGCGTGGGATTTATTTTTGCTATATTCGCGACTACATTAGTGGTCACGAAAATGAAACCATCACAAAGTGCTGTTCAATGTATTTGGGGGATATAATTCTACTCTTTACTTTCGGGGATATTTAAACCATCGCAATATACCAAAAGATTAAAATCATGAAATTTTAGCCCCACAAAATTAAAGTCCATTACAGTAATATGAATCCTGGGATATCAAACTCATGCCTAGAATGAATAATCTGTCAGATATCATACTCCTGTTTTTCCAGATTGTCTGGAAAGTCATCCAATGAAATGGACATATCGGATGACAGTTTGGTGTACGAATCGACAGATGATGCCCTGTCAGCCATGTGGCACTACAACGACTCCGAATCTGAGGTGGTTAGAGCGTGGTATGCCGTCGGCACGTACCCATTCTCGAATAATCTAAGTGACAGGAAAGAGGTGGAAATATCAACCACCTTGTCCAGTTATCTTGGAAACAATGAAGTCGAACCAGATGTTTTGGGTAAAACTGCCTTAACTTTAAGATGGAGATTTTCACAATTTACAAGGGCAAGTTAAAGTAGATAAAAGGCAATATTGCAATTATTTTTTTACTTTCAGGTAAACCAAACATCATTAGTGTATGGGCAGAGAACTCTGTTGGACTGGTGACCCAGAAAGCAACAGGAACAGTAGTGATTGATAAAACGCCACCAAAGGCCGGCAATGTATCCTGTCCAGCTTACATTCAGGTAATAGGAAACAAAATGGCTAACACAGTACCATGTTACATGCAATAAGTTGGTAGTTTTATAACACTCTGAATTTGTATTTTTGTCATGACAGCAATCAGTGCCCATAATATGTACGTGGACAGGGTTTGTGGACACAGAATCTCCGATCAAGGAGTTTCACATCATGATGGGCACCTCAAAGGGAGATGACTCTGTTTTCTCTGGTGGGGTTGTTACGGGCAATATCCAATCATTTACCCTGCAAGGTACAATTTATGCTTTCAAAATGTTCTTCAATGTCAACAATCATTTTGTAAAAACTCTTCAACAGTATGATAAAGGCCAAATTTTGAGTGTTGAAATCATTTCATTTGAAATAATTTTGAATTGAAGTTTACATTTGTTCTTCCAAAGTTTTTTTTTCAACATGAAAAAATTGTACATCTTTTAAAGGAGCTAATATGATATAAGAACTTGCCATTTACCATAATCCTTCTAATTTTTTGACTCTCTAATTTTTCGACACTTTTGGAATTTTGGGAAAATGTCAGTTTTGAAAAATCTCTAATTTTCGACACTTGGGGAAAAAATTCTGGTGAAAAAAATGTCGTTGTGGAAGGGGTTCGTGTTTATAATTTCTAACTGATTTAAAAGACTATGACGCTTAAATGATTATATCTTATCTTTAATGCCCGTAATTCTTCACTGTTTTCGCTTTTTTTTCTTTATTTCTTGTGTTGTATACCATCTTACCTAACGTGAAAGCGCATGTTGCTATTGATTCGTCATTTTCTTTCACTTTCGCTTTGATAACTCGTTCCGTTTCTATTCCACATTCGTATATGACAATCTTCATCGTTTGTCTATAAGATCGTCGTTTCTTCCAAGTTCACAACCCTTATGTTTTTAACTGATGATAAGCACAGACAACAAGCAAAATCATATCTATTTGAACAAACAAAATAAACTCAGAGATCACCAGAGATCTCCGAGAGTGTAATTCGAATCTTCACCGACGAGAAGTTAATGGAGTGATCGGAATGAGCGTAATATGACTGGATTAATTATTCGGGTTACACTGAGTGTAATGCCGGCCCGTACACTTGTGTATGATCCTGAAAAATTCGTACTTACCGGCCCTTATAAATATCGATCTTTCCGATAAGGAAATCATACCAAAAAATTTCAAATTCGAATTTTTCGACACTTTTGCAAAATCCTGAAAAAATGGGTGTATTTCAGTGTCGAAAAATTAGAAGGATTACGGTATTAATCTCTGTGAATTTGAATTCTTATAAAGTGCTGAGTGACTGAGTTTTCTTTATTAGATGCTTGGAAGAAGATGCATCATGGAGAGGAGTATTTTGTCACCGTCACAGCCATTAACAGTGTCCATATGACCAGCAATGCCTTCTCTGATGCAGTTGGGGTGGATCTCACACCGCCTGTGGCGGGCATGGTGGTGGATCTTAACTCTGTCTACAGAATCGATGCTTCCAGTACTGACAATACTGTGTCCATGAATGCGAAAATCTGTCTGGCCGAGGAAGGTATGCATTACATTGTCAACAGGGCTGAAATGCTTCTAAAAATGTAACAGAAAAAGTGTAAAGTTGCTTTGATGTTTTGATCTGATAATGGAAATGCTTGTTTATTCAGAATGCCGTGCCCTGGATGCCATCTGTACAGAGTCGCTAACTTCCCTGTCTGTTACATGGATACCGTTTACTGACCCAGAGTCCAAAATTGTTGAGTATGTGGATTTGACAATTTATCACTCAATAAACAGTATGTAAACAGGGTACTTGTGTCTGGTACTTTTATTTTTGTCAGTTCTTTGTTGATTGATATGAATATTGATTGACAGGTACCAGATTGCAGTGGGAACATCCCCAGGAGGTGGTCAGATCAAAGCTTTCTACAGTATTCCAGCCGACAGCAAACACCACACAGTAACAGAACTCAACCTGGATGGATACAGACAGGTCAGTCCTGTAGCAAAAACACAGGGTGTTTGAGGCGAATTAGTCCCATAGCAAAAGAAGACAGGGGTTGTGAGGGGCGAATTTAGTCCCATGTTTATGCTTCGTTCTTTCACAATACCAATACTAGATTGAACATTGATGACATGATACAAGTGTTATGATTTCCTTCTTCATTTAATTTTGTTTCATTGAGACATCACAACTCAAAAGTTCTGAATTAATAATTTTCAAATAAATACATATCTTTTCCTTTCAGGTGTTTGTGTCTGTCAAAGGAATCAATGGTGCAGGCTTAGCGAGTCATTCCACCTCGAATGGGGTCTACATGTCCTACCTCAGCCAAGGTAGACCACCGCTGTCACACATTGGCGTCATAGATATGGTGAATGGAGAGCACATAGATGTGTCAGTATTCTATATCTCATTATACCATCTACTTTTAAACACCACATCCTCCACTGATGCGTGTTTTACTATAAGTCTTGTTTTCTGTGTTTTACTATAAGTCTTGTTTTCTGTACAGAGATTACCAGACTGACCCCTCCACAATACAGGCCAGCTGGGACGTGTCAGGTGACCCCTGTCCTGTTCTGAAGTATGAATGGGCAATTCGCAGGCTTGATGGACTGGAGATCTCCAGCTATTTAGATATGGGACGTAAGTCACACATGAAATTCACATTACTGAAAAAAATTGTTTATATGGCATGTAATGACCATCACAGAACGGTACTGATTAGACATAATGTCCTTCCTCCAGAAGCAAACTATGAAACAGTGTGCATGTATTAATACTTGTTTAAATGTTTTTACAGTGAAAACATCTGGTCTGATTGATGGACTTCAAATGAAGAATAAAGAGACATACATCAACTTGGTTCGAATCACAAATGCAATAGGATACCAGTATGTCCTCCGATCCACTGGAGTAACTATTGAAGACACCCCACTCCTGCCCGGTAAAGTCTATGATGGAGATATTGAAGGATACGACCTGAATTATTTGCCTTCTAAAACCCGAGTGTATGCTAACTGGAATGGATTTGGCCTGCCGCCTGATGCCATTGTGCAAGTGGATGTGGAGAGTGGTGAGTGTCAACCAGACTCGTTTTAAAGATCATTCACCTTATACAGTTAAATACTCATGAGCGTCCATCTGATCTTACAGTCTATGTCTCTGTGTAACTCTAGGTAACCCAGGACTTCAGGTGGACCAGGGTGAAGTAGCGGCACAGGACAGAAGTCAGCAAGTGGCCTACTACATGGTGGCCATCGGTACCGACCGACGCTTCAACAAAACGCGCGACAACGTGGTGCCCTACACTAATGTGGGAACCAACACCTCCGTCACATTTTATGATCTGGATCTCACCCCTGGTAATGCAGTCTATTATTTCTCAGTGTATGCTGTCAGCAAATCGTTCTCTAAGACGCTGGTCACATCGAATGGATTCTCTGTCGGATACGATGGAGGAGTAACAGGTAATCCAGAGTATTTCCACTTTGAACAAGAAAGACTCGTAATCTGTACATTAAATTTGTAGAATCATGCACTACATACCGTTTTTGTTTGCACTGTCTGACTTATTCAGCATGTATTATTTTATAAGATTATGAACTTTTATATATGTACCAGTAGATTAGTTCTCCCTATATTTTCTTTACTCTGAGTGTGAAATCTGTGTATTCTTGTAAATTGACAAACGCCAATTTCATATGATATGGTACATGTATTGTAAAAATTTCTTCTGAATATATAGAACCTGCAATTCTGACAGTTGAAAGTAAGTATTAATTTATTGAAGCGGGCAACATCACCAGTCCGGGACCGTGTGTGGACTCCCTGTCTGAATTAGAAGTACAATATGAAGGATTCACTTCTAGACTAGATATCCTGATGTATTACATTGCCGTCTCCAATGACACTAAAGCTAACCACACCAGCTGCAAAAAATATGTAAGTACTCAGATTATTGTTATTTGGATGATACAAAATACATGTTAATATATGTACCTTTGCAGACTTGTTGATATTCTTCCTTTACCCCTCACTCCATTTCCTTCCACTTCCTGAATTTCCCTCCAACAGCTGATCTGTATATACAGTCAAACTTCATTATCGTGAACGTGATAGGACCAAGAAAAAAACTTCAAGATATCTGTGGATTCAAGATAACAGGGGTAAAAATACTTTAAAAAATAAATGGCTGGGACTTCAAATCACTTCGACATAGCCATGGTCTTTGAGATGTCAGTGTTCAAGATACCAAAGTTCAACTCTATTTTGATATCGATATTGATATATATTAGTCGTATTTAATGTGACCTTTCAGAAAGATTGTCCTTTGAATAAAAGATAATGACCAAAATAGCAAAGAGATGTCTTAATTGTTTTAGTTCAACATAAAAGTTGCAGAAAAATTGAAGAGTGTTAATTACAAGATGAGAAATGAAATAATTTGTTTGATAATTCTGAACCAAACTATTACATAGCAGAAAAGATTCTGAAATAGCTGCCAGAGAGCCTGTAGAGCTACTGTGGGCAGTGATTGGGGCAGATATGGTATTTTTAAACGTAAAGGAAGGGACACAAGGGCTGTTTGATGAAATGAAACGTTTATTCCTACTGTGTGTGCTTTTATAGATTTCTGGTGGTGCACTGTCTGATGATGAAAGTAAAAACTTGTTCTCTGTCCTGGATGTGTCTAATCAAGGCAAAAATACCTACACAAAACTGACAGGGCTAACCTTCCAGCAAGGAGAAACATACTTTGTGTGGGTGATAGGTAAATGCATTTGCATCTATACAAACTAGTTTTAAACATGTGATTTGAAAACTATGACTTTTAATACTGTTATTGAAGAGTATTCATTGATGAAATATTGCACTGAAAAACAGGAGCAGACAAATCTGGAGAGTGTGCGATGAGTTACACCGAATTTCTGGTAGATGTTAGCGAACCAAAGCTAGGCCATATTAAAACTGGACCGTGGTACAATATGGTGGGTAACTTACTTCTTATCTCAACTGATAGAGAAATTCTAAGTCTGCCAATGTAACTGAATTAAACAAAATGCGTACTTTACTTTCAGCCCGTTGCCTACTCCACGGATAACAGCAGTGTCAATGTATCGTGGGAAGGTTTCACAGACCCAGAGTCTGGCATCGCGACCTATGAACTGTCCCTGTGGAAAAATGCATCCTGTCAGAAGACAAGTGAAACATCACTCGTAAACGACTGGATTAAACTATCCAACAACTACTCCATGTATCAATTCGTGGACCAAATATTACAGGTCTCTTTTTATTTTTCATGTTATTATTCATTGATGTTGTGCTGCTTTATTTGGAAAAGATGAATGTGGCATCTTTCATAACTGCTGGTATACTCTCTCTTCAGAAAAATGTCCCGTATTATGTTAAAATGAGGGTGACTAACTGTGCTGGAATGTCTGTGACCACTGACTCTGTCCCTTTCTTGATTGATGATACTAAACCCGTCCCTGGTGTGGTGGTAGATGGGACTGATTTTCAACAGGATGTGCTGTGGTTTGGTGATCCAAATCGGGTTCAAGGTACACATACTGAAATTGGATTTCTAATTAAAACAACATTATACTGCTTTGAGTTTGACAAAATTTATGAATCTGTTTGATTAGAACTGTCATTTGAATATTAAATGGAATTAATATTTTAACTTCAATTCACTAAAAAGTGCCATTTAGCTGAGAATCCTTTGAAATGCGTATCCTTGCATGTATGTATGTGCTGCACCACATTTGCAGTGGAATTTGTTTTCTCACTTATATGATACATACAGTATATGCCTATTGTTATTTTCATTTTCTCTTGGTAGTAATTTTCAATCAAATAAATTTCAGGTACATTCCTACACTTTCCAAATCCAACTCTACAGTTAAACTCCTGTCCAAATCAGAAAATTTCTATGAGAGACAATCAGTGGAAAATGCTGAACAAGCTCGGAATGTTGGACTCGGAAGGAGAATTCTGGAAAGTCAAATACGATGAGAAGTACGTCTTACCAGCTGCAGTGGAGGACACTGTTGATGTGAAACTGGTCCTGACAAAAGATGCGACGGACCGTGATATCATGGGAGCAGGTGCTTTGTACCGGAAAGCAGAGCTGTTTAACGGAGGTGTATACAAGGTATAAAAAGAGAAGTAGAATTATTAGGAGGTGTATTTAAATGTTTGTAATACAGAATTTGAAGGAAATAACTAACTCAATTTATGTAGTCTCTTGAATGAGAAAGAGGGACTTTTTAAAAGAATATTATATTTTAGTACAATAAATTTTGAACCTGAAACATTACAGCTGAGAATAAAAGCAGCAGACAAGAGTGGAGATGCTGTGACTGAGGTTTTGTTTTGGGATGGCCCTGAAAATGGCATTGCAACATACAAATACGAAGAAGAGAAAGAATTTGAGAACTGTGTCTGCTGTTTTACCAATCCTATTCCACTGGTATGTAGAATTTTGCTTATATCATGATAGTCAAACTTTCAACAAAGGTTGTATACACATTTATAATCACAACTATTCCGGGCTGACAGAATCACAATCAACAACTATATATGCCTTTAATGCAGCTAGTTTGAGCTTGTAAATGTGCAGAAAGATACAAAACACTGTGGTTGAGCTAATGTCATTTATTTACTGCAAAATAAATGACGAAGTAAACTACGACATAAAACATATATTTACATCTCTTGAGTTCTGTAGTGATAATTATTGGTCGATTATCTGTATTTCAGACTTGTGGAGGGTGTGATTGTGCAGACTACCTGCTCAATAAGGGCTACTTCCTGAACGAGACTTTCACCACCACTACCACCACAACACAAGCTCCAAACAACAGAACCTATCCACCTTATGATGTGGTAGATCACCAGGGGTCTAGCGTTATTGACAAACCAGAGGCGGTCAAAAGTGTGGCTTACGACTCCTGTGGAATACAGATCTACTCAGGTACAATAATCTGTTTGTTTTGTTATATTTTATTGCAAAGCATTAGATCTGCACAGAAACTATGCCTAAGATTGCGATTTTTAAATTGCAGCTAATGCTGGTACCAATGAGAGTGCTTTTGTTGTGTCATGGTGTCGATACTTTAACAATACTAGAAGAATGGGCAAGTTAGTGTCGGAAATAAAAGTGAATCCTAGTGATGATTTTTACAACTACAAAATAGAATTTGCTGTGAGAAATGAGGATTCTACATCAGTGAGTATTAAAAATATGCTATATTTTCTTGATTAGTAATTAATACTTGTGTATGTTTTAATTTACAATTGTGTTGTATACAAGTTGCAGTCAACAGAATAACACAGAAAACAAGGAGATAAATCGCCTCGGACTATGTCAAAACAATTTTTTAGTGGATAATTAATATTTGGCCAAAATTATTTCAGTGATTATATTTGATTGAACTTTCTGTTGCACTACAGACAAAATGGTGCATGATGGTGTATGTGGAAGAGGACTTCATCAATGAAATCTGCGACGTTCCACAGTTGTCCACCAATGCCTTGTTATTTTTCCACGTCTTCAAGAGACACAATGAGATCCCGCTACACAAGGACAAATTCAGTGTATGGTCTACTCGGGCTTCTCTCTCTGATCTTGAGATGCCCCCTGCTGTCGGCACGCTGTGCAGGTCTGGGCCTCAGTTCATTGGGTACACTAATCCCATCATGTTGTATGAGGCTGGAGTGGGAACATCTCCTTCATCAACAGATGCAGTGGATTTTACACCGGTACCTCTCAATGCTTTTATTTTTTACAATTTCTTCATTGTTTACAATAGATTTTTCTGTAGTAACAGAACTTTTGATTGGCTGTTTTAGATCGATCATCCCTGCATTCCCTGTCATGGAGAATGTTCCCATTATGGATGTGATCCTGACTGCAATGCGACAGTAACAGTTCAGAAGTTCTTTACATTGACCAACATTAGCTTGCCTTCCAAACGGACTGTGTATAATGAGAGTGGACATTCATCGCAGGAGATAATCACGTACTACATGACAGGTAGTGCTTTCCCTTCCTGCTGTGCCATAGTTAATTATGTCAGAATCTAATAGCTGTGAAATTGTGAATAAATGAAGATTCATTTGTTTGAACTTTTTAAATATATTAATTAAATATTCTGTTTGAAAATTCCTTGATATATTTAGAATGTTGTATGAATACATTTTCATAATAAAATATTTGAATGTACAAACCCCCCCCCCCTTAAAAAAGATTGTCTTGTTTACTTTTTAATGAAAAATTTATATCATGGATTGTTGTAGGCTATACTACTCTCAATGTTAAACACAAATTAAATATGTTCTTTATTTCAGTGAGAGGTATAACAGGTTCAGGTGCCACTACCGAGGCCTCCTCCAATGGGTTTTATGTGGATGATACGGTCCCAGAATTTGATACAGACATCATGGAAGGAGATTTCTATTTTGATGTTGGACAAGGGGAGAGCACTCCTGTTAAATACCAGAAGTCAAATGACACAATTAAGTGTGTCTGGAAATGTGATGATGAAGAAAGTGGTATTGTGGTTAGTATTCGTTTGAAATGAATATTCATGGTATTATTTGCTATGGAGAAAAGTCAGAATTCATAGTTCCTATGATTTCCTGATGTATTTTTACTGGAAATTGTTCTGATTTAACACACTAGGAATACACTTGGGCCATAGGAACCACTCCTGGATCTACAGATATCCAAAACTTCACCTCCACAGGGCAGAATGTTGTAGGAATTAATGACGAGCTCGGTGGAATACTGGAACATGACCAGACTTACTACGCCACGATCACGTGTACCAATGGAGCTGGACATACTACAACCTACACAGATACGAAAGGTCAGTGTCGCTCCTGTGTTTATCAGTAAACAAAGATAGTCTGTGTATAATTTGTACGTTTGAAATATTTAGGTGTTGTTGTCAAGTTAATCCCACCAGAAGTAGACTCGGTGAATACCACTATCCCAGGAACATCACCATTTACGGAGGAGGTCTTCCCTAAGGACTCCATGCAACAACATGATCCAACAACTGTGGGCTTTACATTCACAAAGTCAGATGATCCTTCTGTCAACAGATATGGTAAGCGATGTTTATTAAAACTGCATGGTTTTGTAAAATATTGAAAGAAATTGTTTTAAGACAGTTTATAGTGTTGTGTTAAAATATCTTTATTTCAGACCTATGTGTTGGGTCTGAAGAAAACATGGATGATATAATTCCTTGTACGTGGGTTGGCTACAACATGTCTGGTTCCGCATCCATTAAAAGCGGATCTTTGTGGATAAATGGCAAAGAAGTAAGAAAACTCTCTGAGTTGAATCCAATGCATGACAATTCCACACCTTCAAACAGCGATGGATTTAAGATGCCAGTTGGCAAACAAATGTTTGTGACGATGCGTCTGTGCAATGAAGCCATGCTGTGTACCAACAAAAGTCTTGGGGTAGTTGTTATTACCAACAGTCAGTCAACAATAGCCACTTCCACCAATGGAACTGCCATCAAAGAGAAGCTCTTACTGTCTACAAGGAAGAGGTCAGCTAATGAGCTGGACATATCAACCCCTAGCGGTAAGTTATCATATAATGTACAGTACTTTATTTGGCAATTCATATCTGCATACAGGAGATGGTTGTCTATTTGCCTGTCTCTCACCCTTTAATGTGGCATTTGTATTAGCAAGAAATATTGTCTCTTAAAGATAGTAGTATGGTTTTTATGCCCCCGTGATCGAAGATCGGGGGCAATTATTGTTTCCTCGTTCTGTCTGATCTTCTGTCTGAAACTTAACCCGGCTATAACTTTTGAATGGTAAGTACTAGGGCTTTGATATTTCACATGTATATCCTTATGACAAGACCTTTCCGTGTACCAAAATTTTTGACCTCCTGACCTTGACCTTGAAGTTGACCTACTTTCAAAAACTTTACCTTAGCTATAACTTTGAATATGGTAAGTACTAGGGCTTTGATATTTCACATGTATGTTTCTTGTAACAAGACCTTTCCGTAGGTACCAACATTGTTGACCTCCTGACCTTGACTTGAAGTTTGACCTACATTATCAAAAACTTTAACCTTAACTATAACTTTTTGAATGGTAAGTACTAGGGCTTGATATTCACATGTATGTTTCTTATGACAAGACCTTTCCTAGGGTACAACATTGTTTGACCTCCTGACTTGACCTTGAAGTTTGACCTACTTATCAAAAACTTTAACCTTAGCTATAACTTTTGAAAGGTAAGCACTAGGGCCTTTGATATTTCACATGTATGTTTCTTATGACAAGACCTTCCCGTGGGTACACATTGTTGACCTCCTGACCTTGACCTTGAAGTTTGACCTACCTATCAAAATTTTAACCTTAGCTATAACTTTTGAAAGTAAGTACTAGGGCTTTGATATTTCACATGTATGTTCTTATGACAAGACCTTCCCGTGGGTACCAACATTGTGACCTCCTGACCTTGACCTTGATGTTGACCTACTTTATCAAAATTTTAACCTTAGCTATAACTTTTGAAAGGTAAGCACTAGGGCTTTGATATTTCACATGTATGTTTCTTATGACAAGACCTTCCCGTGGGTACCAACATTGTTGACTCCTTGACCTTCAGTTTGAACTTAGACCTACTTTTCAAAAAATTTATCATTAGCCTAACTTTGAATGGCAAGAGTTAGGGCATTCATAGTTCACATGTGTTATTCCTTATAGACAAGTCCTTTTATCTGCTACAAAATGTTTGACCTTG